>JASGAU010389178.1:0-18862 GCA_030220045.1 Australoheros facetus
TCTCTTCTCTTCTCTTCTCTTCTCTTCTCTTCTCTTCTCTTCTCTTCTCTTCTCTTCTCTTCTCTTCTCTTCTCTTCTCTGCTCTTCCCACATTTTTCTCATTCTTCTCCTTCCATTGGTTCTACAGGACTGCCTGTCTGTCTGTCTAACCCCTCTCCCTCCCTCCCTCTCTCCCTCCCTCTCTCCATCCACCCAACCAACCAGCCATGCTTAGGGCTGCTGAGGGGTGAGAAAGTGCAAGTCATGCAACACTGCCTAAGTGTTTTCTGAACGAGACTCTCTCTTTTTCTCACAGTCATTTATTTCTCTCCATCTCTGTCTCCCTTTGTTTGTGCAACTCTTAACCACCGTCTCTCTCTCTCCCTCTTTCTCACTTTCTCTCCTCCTTGCTACTCTCTTTCTCATCCCCCTTGAGCTTCTCTAACTCTGTGCCCATCTGTCATTGGCAGATCTTCCATTACTCTCTCACTATCTGACCATACTCCTATATGTGTGCTGTTTGTTGTTGTTTGTGCGTAATTACAAGTGGAGAATGACAGTGAATAAAGTGGCAGCCTTGTCAAAGTTCCCAGTCTGGCAAGGGTCCTTCTGATGTGCACACACATGCGCGCACATATGTAACACCATGCTTGCAAACGCACACACACACACATACACAAATGCAAAACTATACTGACAAAAAGCTGCAGAGAAGCTTAGATCAAGAAATAAGAGGAGAGACAGACAGTGAAGTATAAGCCTGCAGCACCACTGTACTTTCTAGTTGAACTATATTTAGCCGTGAGATAACACATCACGTTGGACTTATCCTTTTGATCATGATTATGATTATGACTGGGCAATCATGCACAAGCATGCACTCACACATACACACACACATAGACTGAAAGGCACATAAATTATGTGCAACACCATTTCCATAAAAAGTTGCAATAGCGTGTAAAATGTAAACAGAAATGGAGTGAAATTATTTGCAGATAATTTAAATCTTTAATCAAAAACATCATCTTGAAACTGAGAAATCATTTTAATAGAAAAACATGCTCGTTTTACATCTGATGCCAGGAGAGAATTTTGAAAAAGTTAGGATAGTGTCATGTTTACCACTGTGTTGCATCACCTCTTTTTTTTTAACAACACTCTCTAAGTGTTTGGCAACCAGTTGCTGCAATAATTGCCCATTCTTTAAAGGATTTCAGCTGCTCAACAGCTCGTGGACTCCTTAGTCTTTTTTCCTTTTAAGAAAGGTGAACCAAATGCAGTCCAGTTTAGCACCTGCACTCTTATTATAGAACCAGTATGTTGGTATATATGCAAAATGTGGTTTGGGATTATCTTCCTGAAATAGACAAGGCCTTCCCTGAAAAAGATTTCATCTGGATGGCAGCATGTGTAGCTCCAAAATCTCTAAATGTTTTTCAGCATTAATGGTTCTTCACAATGGTTCACATTACCCCTGCCACACTTCCCTATTTGAACTGTGTGCTTACAAAATGCCAGATGGCCCCTCTCCTCTGTATTTCAGAGGACAGGTTGTTTAGAGTTTTCAAAAAGTTTTGATTTGTCCGACCACAGGACAGTTTACGACTTACCATCAATGCATTTTAAAACCGGTCGTGGCCAGAGAAGCATGGGAAATTTCTGGCATTTATATTTTGCTTTTTTTGTGATCTGTGAGTTTATTTTGTGGTATTTTCCTATCCTTTACCGATGAATCTTTCTGTTTCACATTTGAGTATTTTAGTCTGTGATCTCCGGTTTTATATTGATAGCTGCTTGTCTTCTGTGTCTTCTCTAGTTTGACTTCCCCTGTCTCATTGTCTTGTTTTCAGCTGTCTTGCTACCCAGGCATTTCATATTACCCCTTTGTACATCTATGTGTATAAATAGTCCTGTCTTCCCTTTGTCCTTTGTCACAGTGTCTGTTAACCTCCCTTGTGTGCACTCAAGTCTGGTTTTTTTTTTTTTGTTTGTTTGTTTGTTTTTGCCTGGACTTTCTACCTGCCTAATAAAAGGTGCATTTTCTGTTCATATTAATCTGTCTCCTGAGTCTGCATTTGGGTCCTTATTCTGCAAATCCCAACACTTTTTAATATTTCTATACATTGTATTGCACTCACTCAGTGGCAGCAGAGATGCCATGCTGGCCTGCCATTTTCAGCAACTTGGGGCTCAGTGTCTTGTCCAAGACACTTGGGCTTGTGTAGGAGTATATGATTAGTGGCCAACCCCGCTCTACCATCTAAACCACAGCTGCTCAGAAACTGCAGCCACATTTCTGGATCTTATTTATATAAATACCTTTTTCTTTTTATGGTAGAGTTTGAGCTGGCATTTGTGGACACAACGATGAAATGTGTTGACTAGCAGTGGTTCTTCACAGGCAGTGAATACCACTATAGAGTCTTGTGTTTTTGGCCTTGTCCCTTGCATGCATAGTTTTCTCTGGGTTCTCTAAATCTTTTCATCATATTATTTACAATAGATGAAATTGTCAAATTAAGAAACATTTTTTAAATGCTGAAATAGTTGACACCTTTCCATGTTCCATGTTATTGACCTGTTCCCGTTGAGACCGATTAGGTGATGGATACTCAACTAGGTGCTTTTTAGTATTACACATTTTTTCTTTGTTTTTTAACTTGTTGCTGGCATCAAATTCACAATTTAAACTGTATCTCAGCTTTTTTTTGTTGAAAGGTAATTTGTAGTTTTGTTTAAGTTTTCACCCATACTCAGTTTATACACTACTGATTTATTTATTCTATTTATTTGTATTTCTTTGCATATTAAGTTGTTGCCAGAACAATACAAAGTTACTGTTTTTGTATCTAGTACATAATATTCTAAAATCTAATGATAAAATGGAATGTTTCCAAACATGGTAATGCAAACAGACGGTATCAAACACTGATCATGGAGCCTCAACAGAAATTCTGTGTTTAGCAGTCCACAGTCTGTGCTGTATGTTTACCTAATGAGACAGTATGCTTATAATACTGCTCCTGGGTAGAGATGTGAAGTATAATGTTTTTTTTTCTTGCTTTGATGGGAGTTTAATTGGATTTTGTTTATTCTGTAGTCACTACAAGTCACTATCATTTAACAGAATCATACATTTGGGCCACTAGTGAACTGCATTCTGCAGTTATTTGACGTAGCAAACTAAGCAGAGAATGTAAATGTTTGATAAGGAATTTAGTGCTTACAGAACTTAACAAATCTGGGGATTTTTCCAACTTGGAAGCAATCACAGAATGAAAGTGATAATTGGAACCACTGAAAATGTAATAATGCATTTATTGAATGGAAAGGGAACGTCATTGTTGCAACTTTTTCATATTTTGCCATTCTGTTAGAACCAAAAAAGAAAAAAATAATAATTCTGTCAATAAGCAGAAGTATACTACATTTCTATAGAAATGCAGTATACTGTATAGGGGGCCTACTTGACAGATGTATGCAAAGGTTTGAGTAAGCAACTTTTAAAAGCAACATTCACTATATTTATTGATTTTTAAAGAGCTTCATCATCACTTTATACATACACTCACACATAATTTGTCAAGATAGGTCTTTCAAAACAACTGAGAGAACTTGCCAGAGGTTCTTCTATGGATTCAGGTTGTTTCACTCTCTTCCGTCTCTTTGAGTAATCCCAGACTGACTCTGTAATTCTGACATCAGGGCTCTGTAGGGACCATACAGTCTGTCACAGGACTCCTTGTTCTTTTTGTTGCTGCAGATTTTTCTTTATAGGTGGATTTGGACTGCAGGAACTTTTTCATAGCTCTTGTAACTCTTGAAGGAAGTCACCCATGACTGCATTTCAGGAACTAGGAACTATCAGAGTTCTTGGAGCCCTACATTTTGGAGTCTTCGGGGTCTTTGACATATGCTTCATGGTGATGCATTACCAACAACAAAACTGGGGAAAATGGAAGTCATGAAGACCAGTACTCTGCCTAAATGCAAACTACACACTTTATTTATTTATTTTGTATTTAATATATTGGTTGTTCAGCGATAGTTAGAAGGATATCAATTTCTTAGAGATGGATTCTGTAACTGTGAGTCCAGTGTTTGAGTAAACATTTTGTATTTGTTTTAGTAAACAGTCATAGTTGTGGGTGGCCTATAACATTTGTTGTGGCGCCATAACCACAGTGCATTCCATTATTGTGTGAGTAAAACATAAAGTGTTTATAAATTATAGATTGCCATCTAAGGTTAGGGTAAGTCTTAAGGAGATGTCTTCTGAAGTGACGACTGAAAGAGAAGAGTGGCATATGTGCACCATTCTGTTTACCTACCCACACACAGGTTTTAGTAAGGTGGTGTGTTTAAAAAAAAAAAAAACAGGGAGGTGAGGCAGCTTGGGTTACAGGTCATCTGATATCTACACACACCTAGACTGTAGTGCACGTACACACTGCAAGCTCAGCAAGATTCAGGTGACTTAGCTTTTCAGTGAATGTGTGTTTGAGGGTCACTTTCAGTGAAGCTGTCCTCTCTTTTTGCAATGTAGGTCAGTTGAGCCTGGTCTCTCTATCCCTCTCCTCTCTCGTGCATCCTAAGCCTTTCCTCACTCTCATACCTCCTGCTCTGTGATCTTTCTCACCTCCCTGCCTCTATCTATCCTTCCTCGACCTTCCTTGGTCTCTTCCCTCATTAATTAATTGTCATTGTAGGCATATTGTTTTTTTTCTCTTTTCTTTAAGATACCAAAGTTTCCCACTATGCGTATTAGAAGGGGGTTTACAGTGGGAATTACCCTTTTGTTATACTTTCACTTCTTCTTTTCTCTCTTTCTAACTATGATCACTTCTTTCTGTCTCTGTCATACTCTTACTAACTCTGCAGGATAAAATTGAAGCGAGGATCCGAGTTTTTACCTAAGGGAATATTAAGTTAATGTTTGTGTTTCTGTTCCTGCAGACCAGCTGTGATTTGTGGTTATATTCCTTTATTTATATGCTGTATAATTTCCCAGATTAGCTTTAATGGGACATAATACAGTTTTCGGACAGGAGTTATTCAGTAGCCGTTGTTGTTGTAACTTGTTTACCTATTTTTTATTTTTTTTTAGCTTGTTACACATCTCTATTATTTTATGTTGCACATGTAAGATTTCTCTCTGAGTTGAAAACTCAGAGAATAGATTGGAATAGATTGTCAGAAATTCATGCTGTAATGATAAAAGCTCTCATAGATGGCAGCATGAACAGATCTGCAGCTGCATGTACCAACATTGTCAGTGTTTGATGTGACAGCTGATACGATATGTCTGTGATCTGGGATCACTCAGGCATATAACATTGCCTTTACCTCAGCGTTTTAATTTGAGCTGGAGCTTGTTGAATATGAGTGGTTTTACTTATTAGATTCAGATTCCTTTATTGTCATTGTCAGTACAGGACAGATGCATTGCTGAACGAAATCACAAGCACAGAAAAAATCCTCCACAATAAAAACAGAACCAGGTTAAAAGACTACAGTGCAGCTGCCTATTACACAATAAACTATATATACACACACACACACACACACACACACACACACACACACACACAAAATACTGTATCCATTCATGCGGTGCATTTTTATTTTTTTGACATGGACTAAACAGTAGTGTGAGGTTTGGTTTGGTAGAGAGACATATCGAAGATTTATAGCAAGAGAAATGAGAGACAAAAAGACAAGACAGGAGACAAGAAGTGAATGCTAATACAGAAAATAGGGAACATGAAACCATTAGATGGAAGAATGATAATTGAGAATGGTTATGTAGTAGGAGAGGTGGACAGGCTGAGGCAGGAGAGTCAAGTGGAGGTGGCGTGACAGAGAGGGGGAAAAGAGAGTGCATCTCAGGGCTAGAAGCTCGCGATCAACAATACCTCTCAACACACATCTGAATCATGCCAGCTCAATTGGACGGATAAAGTATATACTTGAGTAAGTGAGTGTGCGCTCACTACCATAAAACAAAGGCTGCTGTGTAGTCTGTGCGCCTGTGAATATGCATGTGTGTTCACTCCTACGCCTGTTTCTGCAGCTGTGTTGTAGTAGCATTACAACACGTCTTAAATTACAGGAATCTGCTGGAGCTGCATGATGTCCCTCGCTCTACAGAACACACATTCACACACAGTGCATGCTCGGGAATTATCTGAAAAGGCAGTGGAAGCCTGCAAAATTTGGTTGAAAAATACATTTTAAACTTTTAAACTTTAGAGTAGGACTCAATTTGAACCACTTTGAGTTGAGACCCAGTACCAAATTTTTCAGTGTATCAGAGTTGAAGGCCTCGGCACTAATTGCAGTCTTATATTTAGTGATATTGCCAAACCAGCTGCATAAATATGGCTGTGACCTGTTTTTTAATCATTTTTCTCTCTTTGTTAGATTTTCAGCCCACAAGTTACTGATATCAAGTAATATAAATGAATATTTATGCAAAGGATTAGTGCTCATTTCATTCTCTTTAAAAAAAAATAGTTTTAGTAAATGTCATGAAGTCAGTGTTTTTCAGTTTATGGGTGTCTTGGTTGTATTGTAGTTGTACTGTAGGTGGCCATCCATCCATCTTTTTCATTAGAGACCCTCTTAGAAACAGCCATTTACAGATGTTAATCACATGGTTCCTTATTTGACATAAATGTGAAATTCTTTACTTTTATTTTATCAAATGCTCTTTCATCCATTTTCTTAACCCCATATCCATTTAGGGGTTTGTGGGGTGCCACAGCCTATCCCAGCTATCATAGAGCACAAGGCAGGCTACACCCTGGACAGATCGCTGGGACCATCACGAGGCTTTTTTCACTCTATGGCATCATTTAGGCACTGATTTTTTGCAGTCTTACTGCAGAAATACACGCTGTTTTCCTAAACGTGTAATTGTGCAGATTTCAGAATTACATGAAGCAGTGACAATCCAAACTCACTCACTCTACAACAAATAAATTGGTAAGATGTGCAGGAACAATACGGGAGCTGTGTGTGTGTGAAGTTGTGCTGTGCTTCAAGAAAAGAACATGTGTCAGCATAATTGAATATACCTAGGCGTCAGTGTTTAAGTAAGCAAACAGTACATGCTTGTGTGTGTGTGTGTGTGTGCGTGTGTGTGTGTGTGTGTGTGTGTGTGTGTGTGTGTGTTGGGGGGCGCTTGAAATTCCTCTACATTATTTATGAGATTCACACTGAGCTTTCCATCTTTCACAGTAGGAGATCCTCGAAAACAGATGGCACACGCAGGTACATGCACACACATGTGGTGCGCTCTCATTTATGGTGTACATGCAGACTTGTAATTAGACTGTTATTATTGTTAATCTACTGGAAGTGTCTGGATTACTATTGCTTGGAGTGGTCATTCTTGTATTTGCAGGGTCTCTTTGATAGAAACTTCCATTACCCATGACTCACCTGTGCTGCTGTAGCATTAAATTCACATTTTTTACATAGAACACCTCCAGATCTACAGAATCTACAAGACCCACTTGTTGCAGTTTGCTTTTTTTAATTGTCGTCTTTTTTGAGCTACTGCTTGACCTCTCAAATTTCCTGTTGCAAAGCATAATTTTGCTACCTCATTTATAGTTCTGAATATTGTCCTTTCTATGGATTCACTTTTGCTAAATTGTTGTCCCATTGTTCAGTTTGTTGCAGCAGAACATGTGTATGTGTATGTATGCTTTGATTTTGCACATAGAAGAAAAACATTGTCTAAGCTATTTGAAGTGGAGTACAGGCCTATAAAGCACTACTGCTTTATAGGCCTGTACTCCAGATACAGGAAACTTATTGCATGGTGCAGTGCATTGACTGGAAGTTAGGAATTTTGAGAATGGCTCTGTCATTATAGTTGCTGTCTTGCTGGAAAAAGCACATAAAAAAATTATAAATGTGCCCCCCTATTCATCTGTTCAAGAGCCACATCTTTTCTAACAGTTTTTTTTCTTCTCTCTTCCACAGGATTGTGCTGCGTGTGGGCAGACTTTCTTTTGCAGGGAGATGATTCCGCATGAAGTGCAACGCACTCGGCCCCCCATCGTCCTCTGCGGCAGCAGCAGGTGTGACGTTGTGACACTCTCCACTACCACACTGAGCTCACCCATCAGTCGCTAAAGATCCCTGGACGGAACGGATCGCCCTCCCCCACCCCTTTTAACCACCCCTCCATATCTTCATCCCCATCTTTAATCCTTCCTCACCTGCTTGTTAGGGCCTGGATTTTCTTTGTTATCAAGAAAAGACCTGATAATAAACGGCCTTGGGTGAACTGGATAGAGAGGGAAAAGAGACAAGATTGGGGAAGTTTAATTTTGTAGCTAATTAATGTGAAACAAAGGACAGGACATCATAAGTGAGAAAACGAGAAAGTGAAAACGAAAGTCAGAGAGTGAGGGAACAAAAACAGAAAAAAAGCTATAGTCCGAAACTTTAGGAAGAATAACGCAAGTATAGTTGAGGGACACGAGGTGAAGTCAGCATGAAGTCCAACCAGGAGCGCAGTAATGAATGTCTGCCCCCAAAGAAGAGGGAGATCCCCTCAAGCACGTTACCATCTGAAAATCGCTTACCTACCATACCACCTGCCACTGAAAGCCAGCGCTCAGAAAACATGACCTGGCTTGCCAGTGTGGCTGGTGGAAATGAGAGCAGTGTGGGTGCACACCGTACCTCCAGTCACTCAGACGGATCACAGTATAAATCTCCCTCCTCCATATCAGATTCCTTGTCATCTTCATCCTCACTGAGGCTAGTCTCATCTCTTCCTACAGTGTACACGTCCCACCTATCACAGACCACAGTTGGAGGAACTGTCCATTACACCCAACTGCCACACAATATGCAGTTTATAGCCTCACCTTACACTGCCCCATACACAAGTTACATCTCCCCTCAACTGCTTCCTCCTCCCCCACCACCTCCCCCGCTTTCCTCCTGTTCCTCTTCCTCCTCGGCTGCACAGAGACCCTCACACACAGAGACAGCCTCTGCTCCTTTGCAGGCCTCCAAACAAGACCAGCAGCGAGCATCCACAGGACGTACCTCTATGCCTCCTCCTTCTACAGACCCCGTCCCTCACCATGTTCAAATATCAACATCCCCACGGACTGTGCCGTCTCCTCATCACCTAGGAGGCACTCACTCACTGCATCACCACTCACTGCATCCCCACCATACTTTGGGACACAGCATGTCCCAGGTTGTGGTGCAGTATACAGACGGACCCACCAGGAAAGAGGAAGGTGGCTCTAGACCCAGAGAGCTCCACAATGGAGAGCTGGAAAGGGGTCGGCGGTATGCCACGCACCTTGAGTCTAATTTCTCCAAGTCGGGGAGCAAATTGCGGGATGCCACATCCTCTTTGTCTTCCTATGAGGCTCGACAGATGGTTCTGCCATCAGACTACTCTCCACATGATCCATCAGGGCTGAGAACCTCTGTCATGTTAATGCCCAACAGCCATGGGGACCACCACCTGGTACCACCAAGAGCCAGCCCTGAGAAGGTGACAGCTTCTGCCCCCACGCACCTGGAGAAAAGTGGCAACATCATGGGCAAGCCTGTCAGTCGTGCTCCCTCCTTATCAAACACCACCTCTTCTTTCACATTTCCACCCCCACTAAGTGTAGACAGTCTGAAACCCGCTGTCAGCACACTGCCACCCCAGACTGTCATCCAGACCACCCACAATGCTACAGAACCACTTTCAATGGGGCTCTCTTCCACCAGTATTTACCCTCAGCCACCTATTATTGGTTACATTGCGGGAGGCAGTGGAAGCAGCTACCACACCAGCCTACAACAACACTTACTCATTCCAGGCCCCCAACCGGTCATCATCCCTGTTAGTGGAGGTGGAGTCACGACATTGGAACCTGTAACCTCCCATGTTACATCATCTACCCAAGCTGCGCCTTTTCCTACTACACTCCCACATGCGTACATTGCTGCCACTGCCCCCAAAGGGGAAACTCTGGAAACCCACAGCAGCTCGTTCCACCAGGATGCTTCAGGTGCAGTGGTCCAAGCCCAGCTTCATCTCCCCATTGTTCCTGCTCCACCGGGGCTGGTTGCAACCTCTGCCCCTCATCCCCCCTCCAGTACGGTGCTGCCTCCCTCGCTCCCCCCATATTTCATCAAAGGTTCCATCATCCAGTTGGCTGATGGCGAGCTGAAACGTGTGGAGGACCTGAAGACAGAGGACTTCATCCAGAGCGCTGAGATCAGCAGTGAGCTGAAGATAGATTCGTCCACAGTGGAGCGCATTGAAAGGAGCCACACCTCACCTAACTTTGCTGTGGTTCAATTCTCCGTTGGTGAACACCGTACACAGGTGAGGAAAAAAAGCTGAAGCGCTTAACAGATGTCACAGATTCAGGTGCAGCCAATAGCTTAATCATAAGTTTTCATAATCAGCTTATCATATACAACGGTATTTCAACATTTTGAGAAACCTGCTTATTCACTTTCTTGCTAAGTATTACTTGAGAACTTCTGTGTCTTATCTTGCAAACACTAGCTGCTAGAAATTAAATAAACAAGAGCAGGTCATCTGTTAATCGGAAGGTTCCTCGCTTCTGCACATCGAAGTGTTGTGACCCCAAATTGCCCCGATGCATTCATCGGTGTGTGACTGCGTGCTTGATAGGTAAAAAGTGCTTAAAGGAATTGAATTAACGCTGCGTGCGTGCGTGCGTGTGTGAGGGGCTTGTAGTCCAAAAGCAAAGTGAGTGCTCAGTAAGTGCTCAGTAAGTGCTATTTTATTTACCTTTTCACAGAGCTAGGATAGTTGTTTCCCCTTGCCTTTGGTATTGCATGGTTGGCAATAATGTGATTTAAACAATTTCTCAAAATGTTCAAATATGCCTTTATGTTCTTTATCTCAGCAGCACCATACAGAGCTATGTTTGTATATTTGTCTCATGCATTCACACGAAGATGTAAGTGAAAGGTTGCACGGTCCTGCTGGGTATTTTATAGATGGGACCAAGATGCCAAGACACCTGAAGCTAGTATCTGGCTTAACAGTCCAGCTCTGGTTTTCATCTGTGAGCTTGATCTATAAGAAGGCTTCTTTGTGCATTATCTTTTCCCACAAGAGTTGTAGATAAATTCTCTCTTTCTGATCAGTCACATGCACTTTGACACTAATAAATGCAAGAGTTACCTGCAGATCCTGAGATGAAATGATGCCGCTCTTGGAGACTTTTTTTTTTGTTTTTGTCCTTTTTTGGGACATTTGTGTCCTTTTTTTTCCTATTTGATGCATTTTTATGAAAATGTCTACAAAATGTGAATTTCATGTGCCATTTTTTTGAGTTTCTTAAACAATGGCACATAACACTTATAGGCACCATTTCAAGGGGTTTCTATGGGATGTGCAAATTTTTGACATGTAGGCTTAGGTTGCATGCTTAATGCTTTGATAATATTTTCTACTCGGTCTGTAAAAGACCTTGAACTGTTAATTAATCTCTTATTATCCAATATTATGCTGCAGTTTTCCTTTCCGTTTTATTTTAGGCACATTTCCACTCACATACACTCTCATGCAGCCTTCTCCCTGTCTTTGAGGGTGTGTGTTAAAGCCAGTTAATCTTTTTCATCTGTCCATGCTGCGACTCGTCCACCCACACAGCACATCTCTAACCATCTCTCTCGCCCCCAGCTGCTCTTTGATGCCGTACCCCACAAAAGCTGACCATCTTTCAAAGACTTCTCTTCCTCTCTTGTGCTCCTTCAATGGTTCCTCTTACTTTTTTTTCCTGCGCAGTGGTTATAGCTTTAAGTCCACACTCAGAGAACTTAGTCTGAGAAGTCAAAAATTATATAATACAGGAGGGAAAGTGTTGCCTGACGTAAGATTTGAGATTTGGTGCTTGTATCTTTTCACTTGTGTCATTCTTGACATAGTTCTCTTTCATTTCCTCCTTCTTCTTGTCCAACCTGCTCTCTCTTCTTTTAAACCCACATTTTCCTCCCCATCTTAGAAACTTCCTCCACTTCCATCACCTCACTCTCTACAATGTTCTATCCTTGGCTTCATCTCTCTCCTCATGTTTGTTTTCCTTCTCTCTAACCCACATCCAATCCTTTTGTCATCTGTTCATTCTTTTTATACATACAAATGATAATACAGGCCCAATCAGTGCTTTAAGTACACAGTTTAAATCAGAAGATTATTGCGTAAATATCTTCATCCTCTTGACTTTGCAGAACCATTCCAGAAATAGTTAATATTTCTTTCTGGCTCAAAAACTTAAAAATAATGAGCAGCCAGATCTTTGTCCTTCTTGTATGCATTGAATTTTTTTTTACAAATACTATGCTATAATTAAATAGTGGATTGGACACTCTTACTGCTTCCGTAAGAATTAAGAGAGTAAGTAGCAGCCGGGTGTTGCTAATTAAATGCACTTGTTGTCATCAGCAAGTTTGAGCACCTCTATAAAAGTTTTGGCAGTTTGCTGGTCCCTGGTGTGTTAACACAATGTCACAATCTTCCCAGGAGTCGTCCCAACAAATTCACCCCAAGGTCAAACTGTAATGCTCAGAGAAACCGCAAAAAACCCAAGAGCTACATCTCAGACTCTTCAGGCTTCTGTTAGCATGTTAAATGTCAAAGTTCATGACAGTAAAATTTAAAAAAGACTGAACAAGTATGACATTTTTGGAATTGTTGGGTCACACAGCAGGACAATCCAATCCCGATCCTGATCCCAAGCACAGCAGCAAATCTACAACAGAATAGCTGAAAAATCAAAGCATTACGATGTTGAAACAGCCCAGTCAAAGTCCAGACCTCAACTTGACTGAAATGCTGTGATGAGACCTCAACAAATGCTGCAGACCTGCATGAACTGAAGGAGAGAGCGCGCCAAAGTTCCTCCACAATGATGTGAGAGACTGATAAAGTCATACAGAAAATTATTACTTTGAGTTATTGCTGCTAAAGGCGATTCTACAAGCTGCTGAATCTTGAGGTTTACTTAGTTTTTCACAGGACTGCATAGAGTTCTGTGAAAACCTTTTCACATGACTGTACTTTTAAATGAGAAGTTTTCAGGGTTTTAGGTCTCAGGGTGTTGCACCGCTCCAGTATTAACATTACCTAGAGTGTTTCCAACATTCATCATAACAAGAAAAGGTTGAGAAACAGTGAGGTGATATGCAGCAAATCTCCCTGTTTTTCAAGAACGTGTACATAACAGGGTCAATATCAAAAGGACACAGTGTCAACAGGATACCCCAAAATTTCTTTTAAGATAAAAAACTGTTTGTAGCTTTGTAAAGAATTTCAGATTTCTGTTAAGAAAATGGCTGAATGGAATTTCACATTTTTGTCAGCTCTTAAATGCTTTCAAACTGTTGTTAAATGAAATTTAGGGTATTCGATTTCCTATATTTCTCGCAGCATTTTCCTGTTACTGCTTTCCAGAGTTTGAGTTCTTATCAAGGCTCCAAAAATGTTGAACTCTCATAAAGTTTCAAACAATTCTTCACAACCACAGTTTAGTTCATGCCTTGATTTTTTCTTTTCTTTCTTTTTTGGGACCCAATATTCAGTTCATAGCTCGTATTTTCTTTAGAGGGGATAAATAACCAATATTGTGAAAAGCTTCAGCTTACTTTTACTCCATATTTTTCCCCGTGTTTTATTTTTGTTTGTTTTTTGCATTGCAATTTTGAGAACGACTGGTTTAACTGGACTTGGGTGCCTCTGTTAAAAACAAAACAAAACAACCAATGTGGCAAGACAAGCTTATTCTTAATGTTTAAATGTCTTTTATGTCCCCAATTCTCTTCTCTTCTCTAGGTGAGTGTGGAGGTCCTGTTGGAGTACCCCTTCTTCGTCTTTGGCCAAGGCTGGTCTTCATGCTGCCCGGACCGGACCACCCAGCTTCTGGAGCTGCCTTGTACCAAGCTTTCTGTGGGTGATGTTTGTATTTCACTCACACTCAAGAACCTGAAGAATGGATCTCTGAAGAAGACTCAACACATGGAGCCAGCAGCCCATGCCTCTGTCCCGTCCTCCAGCCACGGACACCTCAAACCCCCTAGAGCTGTGTCGGATGCTCCTCAGAGCTGCAGTGGAGGAGGCTCCAGGCGGGAGAATGGCATCAGCCAGCGAGGGAGTGGGGAAAGTGGGAATGGAGGTGGAAGCGGAGGGGGCTCCAGTGTGGAAAATGGGGATCTCATGTTTGGGGAAAGAGTTTCCAAAGGTCAGGTTGTCAGCAGTACAGAAGCTGGCTCCAGTAAGCCATCGGGAAGCAGGAAGCGGAGATGGTCTGCACCTGAGGGTCGAAAAGTAGAAAAATCAGAGGAAGAGCCACCTTTAACCCTTCCCAAACCTTCCTTCATCCCTCATGAGGTGAAAATCAGCATCGAAGGAAGGTCCAATATTGGCAAGTGAAGGCTAGCAGCACTGTTAACAACCCATGGAATTTTAATAAGACACATAAAAAGATTCTACAAAAAAAAACTCATAAACGCCCACATTAATGTTTCATTTGTCTTGGTTTTATTTTTTGTTTATTTTTATTTCACATACTGTACTGTAGAGGTAACCTTACCCTACATGGTATCACCTTACATTAAGTCCATGTAGTTTAACACATTTTTTTTAATAGATGGATTTAATATCACATGAGCAATCTGTGCAGTTTTGGTGATTTTTTTTTTTTAAATGAGAAGATTTATAATGAGGGATTTCTGACCTGTGTGCTGAATGTTTATTGGTGGCTCAGTGGCACACAGGCACAATACCTGATGGCTCTGCACGGTCGGTGACACAGCACGCTAAAATTTCAGCCCAGATTGGCTCACAGTTGGCTCCTTGACAGTGACATTCCCTGTACACGGGTAGCGAGGCTGCCCGGACACCCCTCTTCAAATCATGAAGGATTTTTGGGTAATCCATGAAATTTCCGCAGTCACTATGACATCAGAGCATGCCTGACCAGAACCAGAGGTCATCAGATTAATGCCCATGTGCCACACAGTCCTGAGGGAACAACACTTGCTCTGCTCGGTTTGTTGACAGTGGAGTCTTTTTTTTTGCTTTCTTTGTTAGTGTTTTTCATTTCTTGAACCCCCTCATCTCCTATCTCACCATATAGTTTGTTTCCCCCCCCCCCCAAGATTTTTCTAAAATTTTAATCAGGGGTCGTGTTAATCTTAAATTGATTGCGCCTAGGTGGGTCAATGGTAATGTATAAATAAGAGATACCCTAGCCTAAAGCAAATGCAAACACACTGGGTTGGTGAACTTCACTTTAAGAAAACGTTAAGAGGAATACTGAATATGATCCTCGCTGTTTTGTTGTTTTTGTTTTTTTTTAAAAAGATGAATCATTTTATATTTTTTACAAATCCAGAAAGGCCACGTGAGACGAAGCGAGAGTATCTGCACGTTAGCTCTGAGATGGTCAGGATGTTTCAAAGCACTTAACACACCTGTCACTCTCACCACACAGCCAACAAAAATGATGTTGTGTCTATATAAGTACTGTATGTTTTTAGATTTTCTTTTTTCTTTTTCTTTTTGTTTGTTTTTAGACAATGTCGGAAAGTAGCAGTAGCACTTTGGAAAGGTAAAGCTTTTGGAAAAGCAGAGAGGTTGCTTGGTAACGTGGGAGCAGATGTGCCATGAAATCACAAAGCGAGGGACAAATGTGAGAACGAGAGGAGTTCCAGTAAGGGAGAATGAAATGAGCTGGAGGTATCACGGTTTTCAGCATGTGCGCGGCGTGACTTGGAAGAAAGTTTCGGAATGTGTCTGGAAGATTCGATTAAGAAGGAAAAAAAAAAATATATATATATATATATCCTATTCATGTTCTGTATTAGACTGAGAGCAACAATCAGAAGCTCACACCACAGATTTGTGAAGTTCATCATAGATTTTTAATTTTGTGTGTATGATGCTGGTGTGTTTGTCCACACATACACACACACACACTCTCACATGCACACATGCTCACGCAGACACAAAATAGTCCTTAAAAGTCAATATGTACTGTACTTGGTGATTCATATTTAGATAACTGCAGAGGCAAACATTTATTTTGGTGCATATTGTCCCCTACTGCAAAGACACTAGTGGACTGACATTGGATTAATGCACACTGCACTGCTACAGTACAGTTGTACAGAGAGTGCGCTGTGGTGTGTTTGTGTATGGGTGGGAGTTTGTGTAAGAGTGTATGTGTACTGTGTATAGGAAAATGATATATAGACGACGCTAAATGTCCAGTGTTTCTACTTGGAGTCTTTAATTAAAAGAATCTTGCAATTTGCACATCAGGAGGAGGGAGTTCGGTGGAGACACGATTTTTTTTTTTGGACGGCCCTGTCTCGAAACAAGCCCTAGACCGCGTGACACACTGGAGGAGACCAGGGTTTTTGTTCCTCAACAGGCACTTACCACATTGTAGAGGAAACGTTTCTACTTTGACACAGCTTAAGGCCAAAATTACATTGAGTTCATAACGAACATGTGCCTGCCTACTGAATTGAATTAAAAACAAACCCTTTCTTGTGTTGCATAAGAAGAATCTCTCCCTTCTAATTAATACGGGGTATCCAGAGTGTAGGGGGCTAGGGTTCACTTTTGAACACGGCCTTTGCTCAGCCAGCCAAAGCTCATATCCCTAAGATGTAGCAGTTACCTCAACAGATGTGCTTGCATGGTCAGTCTGATGTTTTCATCTTGATAGCGTCAGCGTCGGAGGTTGATTGTCCTCACTGGGTTTTTGGGCCATGATCCTTTGGCTGTTTCTTTTCTTCTTAAAAAAAAACAAACAATTGGCATGTTTTGTTTGTTTGTTTTTTTTATCAAAGAGGTGCCATACAACATGTAAACATGTCTCACATGCTGCTATCTAACAATGGTCATGTGAGATTAGCATCTACAGGTTGCTGGCACAATAGTGTTGTTAGGGAGGCGGCGGCTTCCTGCTGGCATATCTGTTGAGAATATCTGTTTCTACTCAGCCTGTATTTCCGTGTTTTATGGCTGCCGTTGCTTACTTCTAGAAAAATAAAAATAAATAGAGGTGACAATGTTTCAGGTGGTGGGAGTTTATCAGGGTGATGGCAGGATGGATGTCTACTCAGATAGATGAGGAATGGGTGGATAGGTGGTTGAATGAGCAGGCAGACTGATGGTGAAGGTGAGTAAAAAGACCCTGAATGAGATTTGAAAATGCTTTATTTTGTATAATAGAACAGGGTTCTCAGATTGACACCTACACAGTAGTGCATTTTCATTTGGTCCTGTTCTTATTGAAACATCTGGTAGAAATTGTGTGTGTGTGTGTGTGTGTGTGTGTGTGTGTGTGTGTGTGTGTGTGTGTGTGTGTGTGTGTGCGCGCGCGTGTGTGTGCATGCATGGTTTTGAACGTGTGTGTGTGGCAGTGGTTTATAAACGTATGTCAGTTTTTCTGAATGTTTCTCCAACCCCCTTACCAACAAATGAAAAAAGTAGACCTCTGAACAAAACCGTCAGCCACTCAAACCATTCAGACTTTTGCTGATGATCAGGTAGAAAAGAAAAAAAAAGAAAGCCAAAGCCAAGTGATGCTATTGTTGCTTTGGTTACTTCAGAAAGCAATAGTTAAAAAGTATTCAGGCGCTCTCCTTGTATGTGAGTGGAACACGCACTCGCCGAGTCAATCCACTCAGAATCTCTGCAATAAACATTTAATAATAATCCTCCAGCATTACAACCAAAACAGCTCTTTTTTGCCCAGAGGGAAATACAGTTTTGTCTTATACTGGGAAAAAAAGAAAGTTTTTAGATGCTAACATACCTGAACACAGCCTGCTTCAGTCACCACAGTTCCCCTTCTTATAAAGTACATTTAAATCTTTAGAAATCACAGTTGCAACACCAGTTGCTGATTTTTTTCAGGGAATTATCTCATATATGCAGTAACCGATCACAACCCCTGAAACCTCTTCTGTCCATGCTGGTCCGTCATAAACGCTGCTGTTACTGCTGTCAGGCTGAAGGTGAACCAGCTCCGGGTCGGATGAAGTGAGGTAACCAGCAGATGTTTTTTGACTCCTCCCAGCTCTGCCTCTTTGCCACGACTCCTGTAGTGACCTCTTTAACTTTGTTTCAGGTACCCAATCATAGCCAGCCAGCCTCATAAGCACCTCCTTCTGAGACTAAGCAATCAGTTAACCCTTAACAACCGTTCGCTACCTTTCAGTGTGGCCTGGCCCGGATATAGCAGGACTGGCCTGGACTGCCCTCCTAACATCATCTTTTGCCATTCGGTCTCCTGTTCACAATCAACTTAAAAAGGCCGCTGAGTTTATATTTAACTATAGATGACAACACCAATCAATCAGCAAGGTTTAACTTTTTTTTTTTTTTTTTGGAGGTTTAGTGTGGTTATGAGTTCCCAAGTTTAACCCTTTCTATCCCCTTGAAATGTACCACAATGTGCAATACTTACATTTTGTTTTCCTCCCTCTTTACCGTGCCAAGTGTATGTAGCAAAGTCCGACTCCAGTGTCTGATCCTCGTTAATGGCTTGTGTATTTTATTATCTGTTGATGTGTGTCACAGCTGAGTCAGGATGTTTGTGAAGAAAAACAGTTTTCCTATAACCCTCCTTTCCTTTTGTCCTTGCGGCCTTCCTAAATTTCCCCGCGTGTGGGTCTGCACCGTGTGTCATTTGTGTAGGATGTGAGCTTATGTGCACCTGTTGTTCAAATATGTATGAGTGTGTTGAAGGGTGGTGTGTGTGTGTGTGTGTGTGTGTGTGTGTGTGTGTGTGTGTGTGTGTGTGTGTGTGTGTGTGTGTGTGTGTGTGTGTGTGTGTGTGTGTGTGTG
>JASGAU010389182.1:0-40757 GCA_030220045.1 Australoheros facetus
CCCGTTCTTAATCGTTTCGCCGGTTCCTTGGGATCGGCACAGGAACTTGCTCCGGCTCCGGAACCTCGGCGGTGGGAAAGTAGCATGAGTGTTTCTTCTTCACTCACCTCTTTTCACTCTGTTTATACCCCACTCTGCATTTAATCAGTAGTTATTATTAGTCTCTGGCTCTCTTCCACAGTGTGTCTTTTGTCCTGTCTCCATCCCCTATTCCCAGTCGGTCGTGGCAGATGACTGCCCCTCCCTGAGCCTGGTTGTTTCTTCCTGTTAAAAGAGAGTTTTTCCTTCCCACTGTTGCCAAGTGCTGCTCATAGGGGTTTTTTTGACTGTTGGGTTTTCTCTGTATTATTGTAGGTTCTTTACCTTACAATATAAAGTGCCTTAAGATGACTGTTTTGGGGATTTGGCACTATATAAATAAAACTGAAATTAAACCACATATCAGACTTGCTCTATTTGATCAAGATCTGGTGACTGTGGAGGCCATTTGAGTACAGTCAAGTGATTGTGATGTTTTGAAGAAACCAGTTTGAAATTATTTCAGCTTTGCAACGTGGTGTGTCACCTGCTTGAAGCAGCCTGCTGATTAGCAACAATATTCAGGTAGCCTGTGGTTTTTAAGTTTGACGTATCCGATGTTCAGTCGCTGGTAAGGTGCTCCAAGTGTACCAAGAAAATCCCCCACAATTACACCACCACCAGCCTGAACTGTTGATATAAAACAGGATGCATCCATGCTTTCATGTTGTTTACACCAACTTCCAACCCTTATATTCAACAGTCATCAGACCAGGTGGCATTTTTGCAGTCTTCTCCTGTCTAACTTTGAGCCTGTGTAAACTGTAGCCTCAGCTTCCTGTTCTTAGCTGACAGGAGTGGCACCCAGCGTGGTCTTCTGGTGCATTAGTTCAGGGTTCGATGTGCTGTGCATTCAGAGATGCTCTTCTGCATACCTTGGTTGTAATGAGTGGATGTTTGAGTTACTGTTGCCTTGAAGCAGTCTGGCTGTTCTCTGCCCTCTGGCATGACTAATGTTTTTATCCAAGGAAGTGCCACTCACTGGATATTTTCTCTCTTTTTTGTTTGGAGATGGCTGCGTGTTATATCATCATTCTTCCCCATTCTGATGCTCGCTTTGAACTTCAGCACATCTAAATGCATTGAGTTGCTGCCATGCGATTGGCTAATTAGATATTTGTTTTAATGAGCATGGGTGTACCTAGTTTGGCTCTTCAGTATGAAGATTTAAGTCTTGAGGGTTTTTCATTTTATGCAGAACAGAATCTAAAAAAATCGATTGACATTGTTTTTGCATTTTTATAGGCCCTAAAAAATTAACCCTACATGCGTTATGTTTACTAACACATTACATCCTGTGAGATACACATCATCAGCTAGTGAGCTTTGAAGGACAGAACCAGGCTACCTGCATTTCCAGCTCCAGGTGCCTATTTAATGGGCAGGCATGAAGGTGGTATACTCGCCTTAGCTAACTCATACAAGAAGGCAAAAACATGCATTTAAGGAAAGTTTGCTGTAGGCATGAAGCCCATCAAAGCTGTGATTTACAGCTTGATTTCAAGTATTTCTATGTTATTGAAATTCCAAAAGAACAGTATATAAGACAACTTTTGTTAACTGTCACAAACTGTGGCTTGTTTTAAAAACTAGAAGTGAAAATCTTAAGTCTAGACTGGCCGGTATAAAACTAAACCCTGCTTTTTCCTGTTCATATTAATGTTCATATTAATAGGTAGACGGCAGACTTCAGACTTCAGGGGAAGTCCAAAGATTCAAAGATGTTACTCATTGTCATTGCGCGCACAAGGCACACAACGAAATGATGGTTCCAGATTACTCATCCAGAGATGAGCATCTGCGGTCATGCAGCCAGAGACCGGCGCTACCATTAGGCAATGTGGTTTAAGTGTCTTGCCCAAGGACACAACGCAGCGCAGGGAGAGGGGCTCGAACCTGCAACCTTCCGGCTGCAAGGCGAGCGCCTACCCACTGCGCCACTGCCACATGTTACACACAGATCAGTTCTTTCTGCCTACAACGTCCCTCACAATTAATTTCCCTGTTATGGTGCGTCTTTAAGATTTCTTTTGGATATAGAACAAGAGGAATTCCTCCTATTCAGAAGCTTCATTTTAAGTATATTTCCCGCAAACTCATGTAATAAAAAAACCAATCTGTGTTCACTGCTGAGTTGTTGTTGTTTTTCTCTTTGGCATAAAAACCCCAGTGGCATTTTTAAAATACTTTTTTTTTCTCTCTTGCTCCCCTTCTACGTTTCACAGAGGCTCCATTCAGTAGGACTGAATATTGGCCGGACCAAATTATGCCTTTTTACAACAAATGGCCCAAAGCTTGGTGGAGACATTACAATGAATTATAATCAGTGTTCTGTCTAACACCCTGTCGGGCTGTCAGGAGGCAAAACTGCACTGTTTTCAAACTGAAACTGACACTTTTCTTAAAAGAGGACTATAAAAGATATACATTGTTGCTACAAATGGTTCATCAAGTTATGAAAATGATTTCATTGCAGATGTATAGAACCAATCCAGTGATAAACTTCCAGTGTTTCCCAGACATTCTTTGAATGGAGCAGTTGTTAATGAAAGCAGTGCCCCAGTTTGGTATGTTTCCCACCATTTACTGTAGACAAAGGAGCGATGCAGGCATAATACAGAGCTTTAGGCTCGTGGTAATTAAAGGACAACCAGTCGTGAACCCTACGTACATGTTGGAGAACATCATTTATTTATTTCCTGGTATCTGTAGTTTAAAAAGAAGATGCTGACCCTCCTCTTGTTGGTTACAAATGAATAACACGGGCCTTGTTCTATTTCTCTTTTCCCCTCTCCTCTTCTCCTGCTCCTCATGTTTTCTAATTTCTATCCTCGCCCCCTTTTATACCTCCTGTCCCGTTTCAGATGTAAGTTCTTCAGTCTGACTGAGACTCCAGAGAACTACACAGTTGTCCTTGACGAGGAAGGATTCAAAGGTATAACGCGTTTGTTCAGTTACACTTCACCCTGGGGGTTATATTCCCACACGGACACCAATAAGTGTACACTGTGTCTAACCTTTGTAGCATATGTGATTATCAGCCAGAATGCAAGAATAATAATAAAGCTACCAATAATATAACATTTTGTGTATGAAGAGAAAGGGGGCAAAACACACAGATGCATCTGAAAAAAGCGATCTAAGGAAGTTACTTAGTTACTTAAGGAAGTTAGTTAAAAGTAGTATGTATTCTTTAATTGGTCCACAGCATGGGCCTCTGCTGTTTTACCAGTCTAATGTTCCTTTTCTTGTTCACCTTCACAGAATAAGACAAAAACAAGTCTTGTAAACTTGAATGATGTAACACTAGAGCAGAAAAGTGTCCCTCCATAGACAGAGCTCATGCAGCTCTTTGCCCTTCATCCAGTTTGGTAGGAGATGATATCGTTTCTCTCTGATATCAGTGAATGAAAGTACAAAGTGTCATGAAAGTGCTTCAGACCACACGACGCATTTGAACAATCATTCGTATAGCACTTTATTCTACACACTTTATGTACCTGACGACCACAGCTAGTGTAGGTTTACCAGTTCACCTTACATGTGGGGTGTGGAAGGCAACAGGAGGACCCGGAGGAAACCCACAATGGAAAACATAAACTCCACATAGAGAAAAGCCTCGGCCAGGGTTCAAACCAGAAAGGCGACAGTACTAACCACACCACCATGTAAGGCTGTTGTCTTTGTGCTGTTTAGTTCCTCTGAGGTGAGGAGTATATATGTTGCATGCACGGACAGCTGCAGACGAGTAGTCATTCCTCTGTCTGCACAGAGCCCCACACTCACCGTCTGATGACGAAACACACGGCAACTATGACACCACTTAACCTCCAGTGATCTAATGCAACTTTATGGGGAAAACAGTTCAACTTATTTGTTGTGTAAAAAGTAGAAGAAATTATCAGAGCAATTAAAAGAAAAGAAATGGGTGGATTCATCTGTTCTTAAAATATTTGTTGGTTACGCTCTTATACTTCTTGAATGCACCCTTCTATATTTGACAACACTTCTGGTTACACGTTGAGCTGTTTTCACACAGTCGCAGCACTGAACGCATCCAGACATCACCCGGAGGTGCTGTGTGTGACAGCACCTGCCCAAATAAAACAGTCCAGACTTTTCCCGGCCGTCTTCCTAATATAAAGTCTCTGTAATATCAGAAAGAGCCGTGTGAATGTGTGCATAGCTCAGTTTTCCAGACAATTCCGCGTAAGCGAGCGGATGTCATGTGTCCTGCCTCTTGCATGCACTACCTAGGCACCACCTCCCAGCTGAACCACGTGAAGTATTTCAAGTAGTGAAAACACAATCTCCCATTGTGTTCTAGTTGTGAGAAAATCCGACTTCAGACAATGCTGGGATCTGACTGTCCCAACATTGTTGAAGTTTGTGTGTGAAAACAGCTTTACAGTCCCATCCAGTCCTTCTGCTGCCGTTTCTGTCTCGTCCTTCAACACAAATGTAGATGTTAAAGGCAGATACCGCCTCAGGGCGCTCCATCACTCTCCTCCCTCGCTCTCCTCTTGACCGAGAACCTATTTTAAGAGGTAAAAGCTCGTGCAGTGAAGCAGCAAGGGGCTGACTGTGACAAATGATGGCAACCAGAACACTGGTTCTTTGAAGGGTATAAAGAAACAGAAGCAGGAGGTAGACCCCATTTAGTAATGTTTTTGCTAGGTTAATGAAACACTAGCCAAAGAGAGAGTCCATAACTTCAAATCAAGATCTCCAACAATATTCATGAATAGTTTATGAAGGGCTTAGCATAAAAGATGAAAAGTTACAATGTTACAATTCCCAAATTGTATCATCAGTTTCTCTCCCTGAGCCGTTTTTGCGCTTGAACTCCGGGCAGTCGGCTCAGGACGTCTGTTCAGCTGCTTTTTCTCACAAAGTAAGTTCATGTGAGGGTGCCGCCTGGGTAAGGCGCGCCCGCTGGCTCGCTGTGATGTCTCTGGACAGTTACTAAGGTTGTCATTACACAGGCACAATCAGACATCACATGGACTGGTAGTAAAGACATTATCTCCGGCTGATCATTTCAGGGGTACAGTGAATTTGGAAAAAACCCAGACTGCGTATAAAAGACGGATGCACTGCTCTAGTTTCCGTCTTGGATAGACACCCGCATTCCCGAGTCAGCGTCCACTCAGGTCTTATTTCAGGACTGCCACCCTTCCATTTTGACCCAGAGACCTAAGTTAGCTTTGACCCATAAAAGCACCGATGCCAAGTCCGACTCTACAACCATACATTTGCTGCTGTGTAGGAGCTGTTTGCCTCTTTCACTGCTGGCGTTTGCAGTGTAAATAGTGGGGGGGCCTGTTAGGTCTCTGTAGCAAAGGAAGAGACAGCAGGTGGGAGAGAGGAAGTGTGGGTTCAGCATACAGAGCAGCAGCAATAACAGGAAGTAGTTTTTAACACTGCCTCATGGTTTGCATCCTCGCAGAGATAGAGATACATCAAAAGCGCTAAGATTACCCCTTCATTGAAGGCGGGCTTTTATATGAAGGTCACGAAATCAGTATTGGAATTACCGTGGAAATGCTGGCTGCATGACTGCCCCTTATAGACTAGCATTTTCAGGGGCTCAGCAGCACATCAGCAGCATCTAAATGGCTGTGTAATAATGTGTAGTTGGGTCGTGCTGGCCTGGGGTAAATAAAAACTTGAATTTTTCCGTTAATATTACCTGGTTTGTATCTATGCATCCTTTTCTTTTTTCCTCGCGTGTGTTACTGATCATCTTTTCTCTCGTCGGCGCCTCTCAGAGCTGCAGCCCTCCGAGCACCTCCAAGTAGAGAGCTCCATCTGGCTGCCACTCAACGTGGTCTCTAACGGCAATGCTTCCAGCAGCTCTCAGGCTGTCGGCGTGACCAAGATTGCCAAGTCGGTCATCGCCCCCCTCGCCCAGCAGCATGTCTCTGTTTTCATGCTCTCCACTTATCAGACTGACTTCATCCTGGTAAGCACCATCTTACCTTTTTTATTCATTTTTACTCCACTTGATTAAACTCCACTCCTATTAGCTCCCATACACATCTTGTTAAGTGAGCCACTCGAAGCTTTTCACCGTTGTATAATTTGGATAACTTTTTCAAATTGCTCTTGAAATGCATACAAAAAAAACCCTCCACTCTGTAATCATGCAGTGAAACCTTTTACCTGCTGAGTTTTGCCGGATAAAAGAAGACTTATTTGCATTTTGTTCACTTACCAATTCAGCAGTTAAGGAATTAATCCCCAACAGTGCTGAGGACACTAAAAATTGTTGATGTATTACATGTGAAAAATGTTAAGTGGGCAAAAATACACAACACCTTGACAGATGTTTGTGTCAGCAGGTTTGTTAATGACTTACAGGCTGTTTGAGCCTTATAGTGAGCGGTGCTGTGTCCTCAGGCAACATCTGATCATAGAGATAAACAAAATACTGATGGAGGAGGTGTATATATTTATCATTGCACTAAAATGTCTTAGTTGTGGTATTTATTTTAAACATCTTTCTTGTGTAGGTGAAAGAGAAAGACCTGTCTGTAGTCATTAGCACTCTCGAGGAGGAGTTCAGTATCTATAAGGAGGTGGGAGGAGAGTCTGTCCCCGTGCATTGTCAGGATGTTCCCAACGGCCTCCAGAAGAACGGCAGAGAAGGTACAGGTCTGGTTTAGTATGGATTTATTCATCGATCCTGATACTGAAAACTGCTTAAAAGCAGTTCTTTAAAACGTGTCACTGCAAGTACTCTGGCAGCGACTGTTACCAGTGCTCTTGCACTTTGTCAGCTAAGGTCAGGGCAACATTTGTGCAACATTACACAACTCAGATTTGAATATAAGGCAGCCACGTTAGCCCATGCAAAGTAATTATTGACGGCTCTGAGTCGGTGCTGACATCACTGCGGTTCTTTGATAATTTACAGCTCAGCAGTGCTGCCGTGTCGCTGTCCTGAAGAGGGAGAAAATCCTGCAGAGTAGTGATGTCATCTTTGAAGTGGGACATGTAGTACTGTGCAAAAGTCCTGAGCCACCCGTCATTTCTTTATGGTTTGCTAGGAAAATGAGAAATGGCTGCAGCGATTTATTGGATTGTGTGCAAACATACATGGAAATACAGCATCTAAGGCAAAAACAGTTTGTACCATTCTAATGAGCTTGAGAGTCAATATTTGGCATGGCTACCTTTATTCTTCAGCACAGCCTGAACTCTCTAAGGCAGCCTTCTGGCCATTTACGTAGTCCTCAGGAATAGTTTTAGAGAACATTCAATGCTCTTCTTTGGAGTTTGGCTGCCTTTCTTTCACTGCTTCAATAATGTTGAGGTCCGGGCTCTGGGGAGGCCAATCCATGACTGATAGTATTCCGCTGTGTTTTTCCAGGTATGTTTTTACTACGTTGGCATTGTGTTTGGGATCATTGTCATGCTGAAAAAATAAAGCCATCGCCAATCAGACACTTTCCAGACGGTACTGCGTGATTGATGAAAATCTGACGCTACTTTTCTGCATTCATAATTTCATCAATCTGACAAGATCTCCAACACCGCTGGCTGAAATGAAGCCCCAACCCATGACAGAGCCTCTGCCCTGCTTTACAGATGACTGCACACACTCTCTGTTACCAAATGCATCTCCCAGGTCCTGAGTCAGGGTTTTACTGGATTTTTTTCTGTTTCTTGAGGACACCACTTTCAGATACTGAAATGTAAACAAAGTGATGTGTTTTTGTGATAGCCTGCTAATAACAAAGTGCCTAAAGATACTATTTAAAACTGGTTCTTTAAGTTGTCTATCATGTCTAGACAGAACACTGGTTCATCCCTTATATTAGGTGCCCTTTTTTAATGCTTGAACGATTCATTGGCCAGTGTTAAGTGTTAACTGGACTGAATATGAGTGAAAAAGCCGCCAATGTCCAAAGAAAAACCTTTCCAGGCTTTCTGAAGGTCTGTTCAAGACCACTTTAAAATTCCATGAAAGTCTGGCTCCTTGGATTCAAAATATAAAACAAATGAGGGGTGGCTCAAGACTTTTGCACAGCACCTAAAACCATTACCACACTCCAGGGGCTCCATGCCCCACCAGTGTGGCCCACCCCCCACGGTCTGAGAACCACTGGGTTGATCTGTGTTAGTGTGCACATTAACACAGATAACACAGACATAAAGTACATTGAAAATGAATTTTTAGCAGTGAAGACCTGCTGAAAGCCTTAAACTAACATATATTTTATATTTAATGCAAAAATACCAACAGGATGGGTTCACACTGAGTTTAAAACTGCTGCGTCCTTTGGAGGACGTTTACATCATTACAGACTACAGAGCATGCTGTAAAGTGCATTCACTAATTTTTTGGAAATCTTTAATTTTATCATTTCTAAGATGTCAGCGTTATATCAGCTCATAATTCGACATTTGTTTCAGCCTGATTTGGAGAGAGTAAAGTGATTTTTAGAATTTCCTTCAAAGATAATTTGACTAGAAAAATGAAGAAAACCTCTTTGCAAAGCACAGACCATAAACCATAGTTCTTCCACAGTTTATAGTGCTTATTCTGCGCTTGTTCTTCCAGCGATCCAGCCTACAGTTCACCCGGTTCTGATCCCAAAGAACCAGTTTTGTGTCATGTCTCTGGATCCTGATACTCTGCCGTCCATCGCCACTACGCTTATCGACGTCCTCTTTTATTCCAGCAGGTGATGTCCCCTCTTTAATTATTACTACACTGTAATACCCGTTTAGAGCACAAGAGGGCAGGACATGATTCACAGTGAGGCTCAGTCAGGCTCTTTTTTTTTTTTTTTTTTGCTGACGTTTTAATGTTGTGGTTTCACTTTGTTATTCTTCCTAGAATTGCTTTGATTGTGTTTAATTACCATCAAAGTGAAAGTAGAAATTAGTTTCAGCACAATTCTTTAAAAAATCAAAACTGTTTCTATTAATAAAATATGTATGTGGAATAAAAGTCATTTCTTTATTTATTTTAATGTTTAATTTATAGTAAAACCAACACTTTCACTTATGACTGACCTTTTTTCCAGTGCTTGAGAATTGTAATAATTGTGCGACTGACACCGTTTGTTATTATAGTGTCAATAATTAATAAACAGATTTTGCGGCCTTGCTGAATGTGTTTCTTACTCTTTAGTCCGAAGGAGGAGCCCCAGTCATCTCCAAGCCGGGACCTGGACTGTATTAAATTCTTTTCCTTCTCCCTCATCGATGGATACATCTCACTGGTGATGGACACTGAGGCTCAGAGACAGTAAGCAATCTAAGTTTCTCACACTGACTCCATACTGTTGAGCACAAAAACAAATAAACTGTGTAATTAGTTGTAATTAAAGACTTTCATGCTTGCAGTGTATGAACAAGTACTCACAACCCCTCTGATCTCAGGATGGAGTCTTATCAGTGCTTTTGGCCCGGCGCAGCCTGAGAGCTGAGATGATTGACGATAACTAAAACTAGGTGTGGGGAAATATTTTAGCTAGCTGGAATAAAAATAAAATTAGGAAAAATAAAAGCAACTAAAACAATTTTGTGAACAAACAAAATAAAACAAGAAGCAACAAAGCAGTAGCGATTATCCATCAGCTGCTGCTACATAATGTTTGTGTAATCAAACATCTGTCACGCTTGTCTGATACTTCCTGCTCTTCTTAAAGTGCAGCTCTTATAAGGTGCTCTGAAGCACTTTGAGCTGCACATTAAAAGGTGTCGCATATGAAGTTAGACTGATTGAATAAGTGCAGATTTCATGGCAGGTTTTCAGTCTTGTTAGTTTTAGCTCTCGGGTACAGCACAGCTGCTGCAGTTAACAGTTTTAATGCAGGCCCTTTTTTTTTTTTTGCAGAATGTGCACAGTTTAACCTCACTGAGTCAGAAAAATAATAGATATCAAATAAATATCAGACTGAACTGATTATAAAGCAGCAGATGCTGTTTGATGTTTTCTTGACTCACTGCTTTTGCAGTATTTTATCTGCTGATTGCCATAAGTTGTTATTTCCTTCTCCATTTCTGACGTGACCTGTTATAAATCAGTGCCTGATTTGTGCGCTCCAGGTTTCCGGCCGATCTTCTCTTCACCAGTTCCTCCGGGGAGCTGTGGAGAATGGTTCGTATAGGAGGACAGCCGCTGGGTTTCGGTAAGGCGTCTCACTTATGCCTCAAATGTATCTGTCTTCACTTACCTCAACAGCTGCAGCAGAGCTGATCCACTTCATACGTGGCAGGTGTATCACCGGGGACTCGGTGGCGTGTCGAAGTGCAGTGTCGAGTTTGAATGTTTGGAAGCTGAAAGTTATTTTCTGTTACACTTTCACAGCTACTTGCAGCCTGCATGGCTACATATCTATAAATTGTGCCTATGAAAAATAACACAGCTTCCAGTCTCCCCCAAACAGGTGCTGCACTTGTTCATCCTAATTATTAGAACTGATCGGCTCAGCCCAAATATTCTCAAAATCTAAACACAGTCAGCATGTCTGATGGATGGAGCCAGTTTATTCCTCGGCCTGATTTGTTACTGATTGGAGGCTGAAACGAGCAGGCGAGCTTTGGAAACACTGTAACGTGTAGAATAACGCACAGAGTGCATTTATTATCTTTGATTTCCCTAAATCTATTAACATTAGCATTAATCTTAATGTTGACACAAATGTGATCTTAAATGTTTTTTTTTTATTTATTTATTTAATTTTCCTGCTTCATAATAAATAATGATGAAAATAATAAAATAGTAAATGATATCTTGTCACTTGATGTGGAAACACGAAACCATTAAAGTTAAATTAACATGCTTATTGATTTAAACCCAGAGAGGCAACAAACGGTATTTTAAATTTCCAAACAATGAAACCATCTTTATTTGATGTATCTCACCTGTTTATGATTGTGTTACTAATTCTCCTCCACTCTTTATGTTTTATAGATGAATGTGGGATAGTTGCCCAGATATCGCAGCCTCTCGCTGACAGTGACATCTCTGCCTATTACATAAGCACCTTCAGCTTTGACCATGCTCTGGTGAGTTCAACGTTTTGATCGCCTTAAATTACAGACCGTCTTAATTTTGCCTGTTGTGTGTTATGCAGAAAAATTGTGCAGATCCCATCTTTAAATAAATAAATGCTCCACATAAACTCAGGAAAAGTGTGACGTGTTATGACGGCGCTCACTGAGCTTGGAGGTTTTAACTTATCATGTTATTAGAACAAATCAGCAAATCAGTGGAGATGCCCATCACTCCTGAGTTAAAAACACTTGTGTGGTAAGTTGTGTGGATGAGGACCCGAATACAGACTCATTATTTAAAGACTTCAGATTTGAATGTGCATCTTAATGGGGTGGACGCACAGACAAAAACCAAGCGTTGGGCACATTAACTCCTGCGATCGTTACTCAGCGTGCTTAAAACCGCCCCGGTATCCTCCCCGTCTGTTGCCTGTCTGTCAGCTCCAGGTCCCCCACCACCACATGTGGACCACAAATGTGATGTTTTAACTGTGTGCTTGCCATGTGGTTTGATGGCACATCAAATGTGCATTTTGACGTGCGTTATCGCACTTAGGAAAGCGCGGTTGAGTTGTCTTGAAATTGTGTGTATGCCAATGTGGTGAGCAAATGCTGCCGTCGGTATTATCTTGAAAATTACCAAGAAAAGTTTGATTTCTTAGAAACCTATCAGAATGAATCAGCAAAGGTAAGTTTCCCCATTACATTCAAGTAACAAATACATCGTTTATAGGCATTCTTGTGCATATGTGTAAACCGTCACATCCTCTGAGGTAAACTTCTGTTCTTATCTGCAGATCTATCTCGAAGGGAAAAGTAGCGATCCTGTGTAAAATAGAATAAAAAATAACGATAAAGCTCTTTGACAGCAGCACAGGGTCAACCTAAAATGTTTCCTGCTTATTTTTAGCTCGGCTATTTCGAAGAAAACTCGAGATACTGTCACCGCCTTGGTGTCGGTGGCGTCTGTTCCACGAAACTTTAACGCTGGCCAAAACTCGAACGATGTGATCTAGGATGTTCAAATTCGCACCATAGATGCATCTGCTAAAAAACTCGGATGACTTTGAATCTCGCTGACCTTGACCTGAGAATAAAGGTCAGAGGTCAGGTTTTCTGAAAACTTTGTGAAAGCTATAAATCGAGAACGATGTGACCCAAGATGTTCACTTTCACACCGTGGATGCATGTTCAAGCTACACCCATCAAACTTCACACGCTTTATTATAATGGCACTTTTTAGTAAAAGGACTGCATGGGTCCTTTTACTAATGCAGGTGTGGAACAGGTGCGGGCCTGTTTGTACATTTTACACAGCGTCCCATCTCTTTATGAAACAGGGTTAGAAAGTATTTGTGCAATTTTCCAGTGTAATGTGGACGGGAGTTTGGATGAATAGATTAAGTATTACTCACAGAAACTATTGCTTCCCATTCTGTCATTGTAATCATATTCTATATTTACCCATAAACCACTACCGCACTGTTCTGTTAATAGCAAATTCCTCCAACTCTAGGAAAAAGATAAAGTAGCGGTGTCATCACGATGACGTGCGCACTTCTGAGAATTCCTTTGCATTGATAAATAAATGCAATCCTCAAAGTTTTTCTCAGTTATGTCACTCAGTTGTAGTAAATATCTGTTTGTTCCCAGCGGACGCCCTTCATTTGGAGTGAAATCTGCTCTAGTCAGAGCTTCATTTTTATAAAGACCAGAGTGAAAAGGTCGTGATGAACAGAGCAGCCCCAGTAACACAAATGGCTGTGGAGTTTTCCTCGAAGGAAGCAGGAACGCTACAGCGCCGTGGAAAAGTATTTGCCCCCTTCCTGATTTCATCTTTCTTTCTTTCTTTTTTTGAATATTTTTCAAATCATCAAACAAATTCCGACATTAAACAAAGATAACCTGCACAAATACAAAATTCAATTTTTAAATAATTTTATTTGTTAACCTAAAAAAAGCTATCCAATCCGGCCTGGCCCCATGTGAAAATGTAATTGCCCCATAAACTAAGAACTGCAATCAAGCATTTTTCTGTAGCTGGCAGTGCGTCTTTCCCATCGCTGTGGAGGAATGTGACCCACTCCTCTTTGCAAGGTCACGCCAAACCATCTCCATTGGACTTTGACTGGGTCACTCCAAAACCTTGATTTTATTTTTTGGAGCCATTCAGAGGTGGGCCTGCTGGTGCTTCTCAGATCATTGCCCTGCTGCATGATCCAAGTGCGGTTGAGCTTTTTTTGCAACCTCTTGGATGAGTCGGGAATGTGCTCTTGGAGTCATTTTGGCCGGGAAGGTTCACGGCTGCTTTCTCCATGCGTGGATATCGGCTCCCACTGTGGTTCGTCAGAATGGCTCGTAACCCTTTCCAGGCTGATGGACATCAGTGACTCTGTTTCTCATCAGTTTCTATAGATTGTGTCATGATGTGTTGCTTTGTTTCGTTTTTTGGGTTTTTTTGTATTCATTTATAGCCTGCTTCACTTTGTCAGACATGTTCTACTTAAGTGATATCATAATGCAGCAGTTTCTGGCAGTAATCAGGGTGTGACTGTGAAACTAAACTCAGCTTTCTAAAAATATGTGGTTAATCATGGTTAGTTATGATTTTTAAAAAAGCGGGTGGGATTCATTTTTACTTGGGTTATTTTTGTCAGATATTAAAATTAGTTTGATCTGAAACATTTAAGTGTGATAAATATGCCTGAATGAATAAATAAATCAGGAAGGGGGCAAATACTTTTTCACAGCCCTGCACGTCACTGGAGCATGTGAAAGAGCATGTGCAAATGAGATGATGGGAGGTCGCAACTTTCAGTGAATTAATCAGTCATTTTATCTTCCACTAAAGCTGATGGGGGGAATTCCAGTAAACATCAAAGGAATTCATGGAGGTTACTCACCGTGTAAGCTCAATGCTTCAGTGTTATTAATTTCCAGCTGTAGTCGGCTTGTTTTCCATGAATAAACTGCGACAAAACCACTGCACACCACCTGCTCAGCAGCAAACACTACACACAGTCAGTGTGCGTAAGAACAGACTTGACCATGTCGCCTTTATGAGGTGATAATACGATAAAGCGGTTTTAAAGCTGCTGAACGGTGAAGTGTAATAATACTAATTTCAGCTTTTCTTTCCTAGGTCCCTGAAGAGGACATTGTGAGTGTGACAGACATGCTCCAGCACCAGAGGAAAGAACCGGCCACCAGCTGATTCCCGAAGCACCGACAGTGCTGGATGATCCCGGATCAATGCGTTCCCCCTTGCTCCAGTTCCAGCAGCGAGGGGGCGGCGGGCCGGCAGAGACGGAGACTAACTCTGTGCCTAGATTAGGACTGCGTTTCCAGCAGTATTAACTACTACAAGTTTGCCATGAACACCACAAGCGCTTTTCTGTGGTGTGTGCACTCAGTTTGTCTGTGAGGCCTCCTGTGTTACCTGCAGCATAAAGACAGGGTGCACAAGATTCTTAGGAGGGGGCTTGCAAATGCACAAACACTTCTGAACAGACACAACCACACTTTAGTTTCACAAGCAGAGTGTCAGATACGAGCGTGTGTGTAACAGGCATGTATGGTCTGAAGTTGAATTGTGTAGTAAAATGCTGTGCAGCATACAGAAGAACACAAACATTTTAGCATTGCTGTAAACACAACTTGGTCTTCCAGTGTGTTATATTTGAATACCACGTCTGAGCAGAAGTTGTTTTGATTTCATTTTTGTTCAACTGGAAGGTTGTAGCTTGAAATGCAAGGCAGTGTTGAGAACAATCATTACAATAATTTTCATGCAAAATTTTTTGTTTTGGTTTGAGGAGAAATTTGCAGATTCTTGTGTCAAAACTATCAAAAGCACTGCAGATGCTGAAGGCGCGGCCATTCGTTTTTGTTTTATTTCTTTTAAATAATAGGTCAGCATTTCTTAACCTGAGGTCAATAACACTATGTCTTATTTTTTTTTTTGTTATTTGCACAATAAACTTTATATTAAGCTAATATCACTTAGGTGGATTTTCTTTGGTACACAAAAACACATTTTCTAAAATTTGAAGTAAAATTCTTTTTGTGCTGCTTCAATTAATAAAAGTTCTTCAAAATAAGATTCGTGTTGACTTTGGTGTGAGCACATCTGTATTGTCACACATTGACGACTGGTTGAATCATTGGCACTACATGATTCAACTGAGCTGATATTGAGTAATTTGGATGACAGTTATTTGTGGTTTTAAAGGAAATTAGACATTTGAGATATAAAAAGGGTCATTCTTTTGGTTTTTGGGGAGGAATTTAAAAACCGCCACCCTAAAGACATGAAAGCTCTTAAAAGCTCTTCCCAGCTGGAGGTGCGGCGGGGCTCACATCAGTGAGATCACATGCTCAGTAAACACCTGCATGATGGATACAAAAAAAAAGACATTTTCTTAAGTTAGACCCAAATCTGCACTGAATTGGTTGTCGGGCCAAAAGTTAACCTGCAGGAAATTGGTGTTGATAAATTCAAATATTTAAAAGCCATCAGTGAGTTTAAATTCTGAAGATGAAATTGAATGTCTTGCCTGTATGTGCATAGAAGTGAGATGCACTAAACTGCTGTGACAGAAGGGAATGAGCAGAGGCCACAGAGCGGATGCTTTGGGAACAGAAGAAGACTGAAGCACCAGATCTGGAAATTTCCTGGCAGAGAGGTAAGAGGAAGTTGCAGGTTTGATCTAGTGATTTTGATATTAATCATCATCTTTTGCTTTTTTTTGTAAGAAGAAAACACAACAAAAGAAATAACTTAAATGTGATAGCTTCTCAGCTGCTTAGCCACCTTTTTTTTTTTTTTTTTTTTAAATAAGAGCTGTTATTAAGAGAAGACACCAGCAGCGACAGGCCCACAAACATGTCACCATGATTTTCAGCTAAAACAGAGCCTACACAAACTATGCTAATGACTTATTTTGGGCTTGACGTCTTAACTCTTTCAGTTATAAAGTGAAACTTTGTGGTTGGAAAGTGAATAAAACAGGATGTGCAGGTGATGTTGGAAACAACTCTCTCCCCTCAGCTCCATCCGGTGGTGGCAGATGACTGCCCCTCCCTGAGCCTGGTTCTGCTGGAGGTTTCTTCCTGTTAAAAAGGAGTTTTCCTTTCCCACTCTCTCCGAGTGCTTTCTCACAGGGGGTCGTTTTGACTGTTGGGTTTTCTCTGTATTATTGTAGGGTCTTTACCTACAATATAAAGCACCTTGAGGCGACTGTTTTGTTGTGATTTGGTGCTATATAAATGAAATTGAATTGAATAGAATTCAAAAACATATTAATCACAAATATGATTTTCTTTTAACCCGACACATGCTTGATACAATTAAAGTCATAATTGAGACAGAAATGAAAAATCTTTAGAGTACCACAATATTTCCCGGAAAACAGAAATGTATACTAATGAGTAGCTGTCAAAGGTTTAATGTGGTATTCATTACAAAGTATTTTCTTTTTTCCAGTGTTAACTTTAAATAATTTTAAAGTTAAATTTTCTCATGAAAACAGCAGTGGTTAAAGAAGAAGAGGGAAAGCCAGCATGTGTTTTGATTTTTAACCACTCCTTAAGGATGCACGGTATGAACTGTTGTGTCATTTAATGTGTTGAAATGCATCCATGTAGCCTTTTTTTTTTTTTTTAAACTATGAATTTTTAAAAACCTGCCCAATATGATGCAAGCCCCTTCACACCCGAGATAGAGAGTTTTGTTTGCTGTGGTATTTTAAGCACCGTAGTTATCATTTATCTCACCGCTGTCCCACTTCTTCTAAAATCATATGATTCAGTGGCAATAATATGTCATAATATGAGTGGTTTTTAAAAAAAAAAAAAGTAATGATGGAATTCCTAGTGAATGAAGCGTATGTGGGTGTCAAAGCATGTGGGTGTAGATGTACTTAAACGTATATAAGTCGCCCTACCAATGCAAAGTTACACCTTGCTGTTATTAATTTGCTGAGCTGAGCGTGAGGCGGACCGGTTACTGTTCTCATCATGGATTGCAAAGTCACTGGCTCTCTAATGCACTATGGTAAATATATATTTTATTATTATTTAACTGAACATTAAGCAGACTGGACAGGCTTAGACCATTTTACTGTTTCAAAGAATGCAGTTTAGCTTAGTACCTCTAATAAATGCTACTTTTTTATTGATTATGATACATTTAAGCTTTAGTGCTGATAAATATTTATATCTAATTAGATTAGGAATTTACAATATATAATATCTTAGAGACTGGAACAAAAACTGGTCCTCATTCAATATTGAAAGGAACTACACCTTGGAAGAAGCCTTTTCAAAAGCCTTAAGCTGGATTCTTTCATTCTCACAACAGACAGCCTCAAAATCTCATTAAATATATGAATATTTGCTGAATCTTGTCACATTATTTGGGTAATTTTATAGTTTCTTGTTTAAAAGAGAACATCTTTTTTGCCCTTCAGCTGTTTTCTTGATCTTCCTGGGAGTTCAGTGGAGTCCTGTGTTTCCTGCTCCAACTTCTTCAGCTTCTATCAGCTGTGCTGATATAAAGAACATCGTGGGCCTTGCAGGAATAATCGAATATGAAGCAAAAGAGCTACAGAGTTTATATGTAAGTACCATGCAGTGAATCTTCTATGATATCCTTCTTGGAGCTGCAGACTTTTCCTAGCTGCTGCAAAATTGGTGCAAACCTTGGTCGTGTAATCTTGGTCATCTTGAACAGTCATCTGGAAGTGTTAAACTCTAAGGTTTACTCCATGTAATATTTATAACTCATCTGCTGTCAGAAATATCTAAAATGGTTAGTGATGCATGATGGATGTTTATATGATGTAAAGTAACAAATGCATCATGTTTCTCTCAAAGGCCTCTCACTGACTCTGCCTGCCGTCTTGGTTTGAATGATTTTAACTACAGCTGGAAGACCCTGTTGGGGTTGCATTTTTCAGAAACAATATAACTCTGGCATTAGTGAGATGAATATTAAAATGGCGATGCTGAATTACATGAATCCATCATTTGTCTGTGAATCTAATGTTTAGATTGGGTTCTGGTATATATATCCATGTAATCATTTATATTTAACTGTCCTTATTAACTGTGCTAGTGTGCCACAAAAACCAGTGTAAAGCTGGAGCTTTACACTGGGGAATCTGAAATAACCGGCTCTGCTCTCGTTTTCACTCCGCACTGTTTTATGATGATCTTTATCTGTTTTCCCTACAGATAAAGTATGAGGGAAACATGGAGGATTCAGTCCCACCTGAAGTTCCCAACTCCCAGATATCTGGTCACAGCATCGCTGAGAAGCTCCAGGACATCTGCATCAAGAATAATCTTTTTAAGTCACACATTGAACTCGCAGAAAATTATCCTGAAGACCTTTGGCATGATCCAGAAGCTATGTTGAATGCCTCTAGGCAAATTAAAAATAGACTCAGCAGTTTTACAGATATGATACAAAAAAGCACTGGTGCAGAGATCTGCACGCTGACTACCCCAGCCCCACTAAAGCTGTCCCACAATAGCGTCTACAGTAAGAAGGTGTATGTGTGGGGTCTGACAGTCAGACTGAAGGAGTGGTCGGCAAAAGTGCTGAAGGTAGTTATGAAGGCACAGACACCGTGTGGCCAAAAGTGAAGAGATGAGTGGGAGCGCTTCAGCAGCCCCACTTGTGTGTGTGTGTGTGTGTGTAATATATTGGTAATATTGCTTTGTTTTTATTTATGGATATTTATTTCTTAGAACAGGACTGAGATGTAGCTTAAACTTTTATAATTATTTATATCTGCTGTTGTCTGCTTGGGGGGGGGGCAGCATCATCAGTGCCAGAGATGCCATCAGGATCAACAAACTGATTTTCAAGGCTGGAAGCATCATAGGGCAGAATTTGGAGACATTTGAGTCAGTGAGGGACAGGAGGTCCCATCATTGAGCCCATCCCAGCTGACATAGAGCGAGAGGCGGGGTTACACCCTGTACAGGTCGCCTGCCTGTCGCAGGGCCAACACAGAGAGAGAGACAACATCCACATGTTTTTATATTTTATATTTTTGTTTCTATATTTGTTTAGTTTAGCACTCTTCATTGGCACTCTCACTTTGATGTTTAGTTACTGTAGATTGTATTTTTTCTTGCTGCTGTTACACAATAATTTCCTCTGTGGGAATCAGTGAGAATTCAATAAAATATCTATCTAGATATCTATATTTTGATAATATATATTTATTTTGTTAAAGACATTGAAAATTAGTATTATTAGTATTAGTATACATAAATGTTTTTTTGCAATGTTCATAGCAGGTGATTTTATAAAAATGGGGAAAAGCTGCCTNCCCCCGTTTCCTGACATTAATAATATTTTAAAGTGTCATTAAATTGTTAAAACTGATCCAGTGTTTCAGTAAAGTTAATCTATTGCTTAGTAATTTATTATTATGTGCTGTCCTGGTTATTTTTTATTTGTGTATTTATTTGCCTGTCTGAGTTTATCTTCTGCTGAGTGATGAATGAAACTGGTGGCTATTCAAACTGGCTCTTGACGAAGGGGGAACTCAGGTTGTCATCAAGTTGTGTAACGATGTGTAACATTGTTCTGCAATAATCGACCTTTCACTGCAATTTTGGATTGTGTATGTGCCTCCAAAGGATTATGTAATGCAAGCAGAAAAAAGATTTCATTACAAAACTATAATTGTTAATTTGTGTGATTTAATGCCTTACAAATATTTACACTAAAATATAACAAGCATACCATATGGTGTAGATAGATGAAAAGAGTAGTTTGTAACCATGAGTTTTGTTATTGTTCTGTTTGAAGTTTTATTTCCTGTTATAATTTATTTATTTTTTGACTTTCACACTGCTATTATTTATTATTTTTCATTATGTGTTTCTGTGCCCTGCATACAACAGGCAGGTATGTGAGTTCTATATAAACTGTAACTGTGACCTGACCTCTTTAAAGTCTCTGACCAAACCTAATAAAGTTCAATTCAGATTCATCAACTTTTTTTGTTTTAAAGCTTAAAAAAAGAGAGCTTTGCATTTTGTTAACTGCAGAAACTAAACTTTTTATCCAACTTCAGCGTTTTGAAATGAACTGCATCTCATTCATCATCCACCACTGGTTTGCCTGTGACATTAATCAGCAACAGAGTTAGAATTGGAGTCAAAGTGTTAATCTAGTCAAAACCAGGTTCACACATACGGATACAGCTGCGCTGTGAACAGTGACATCTACGCACCGAAAGTATTGCATAAGAAGAAATGACTCAATCATAGATATGCTGTCACACAACTAAATCTGCTAAACAACTAACATAAGTTAAAGATCATTTAAAAATGAAGGAGCCTATTTGAAATTTCAGTGTGTTGGTTAAAGAGTAAAGATGATTACACCAACTACAATTTCAGTGTTGTGTGCTGATCATATTAAATGAATAGTAGCCAAATAAAAAAAACTAAGAGTAAATTATCTTTTATCAGTAATTTCCTTTAGTAGAGGGGGAAAAAAAATACTGCAAGGTGCTGACACAGTGCTGATTGGTTTGTAGGTTGACTTTTTCATCAGAGGATATGGTTGAGTAAGTGATAGGGCAAGATTATCTTCAGCACTTGTTTCACACGCCTACTTTGAGTAGTTGGCAAATATAAAAATGATCCTGCGCACCTACGTTACTTTAAGGGAATCTGTTCCTCGTCATATTAAACCGTGGGCAGAATTAGAATGACTGGATTCGGAGCAGGTACGGTATACCGTGTAGCATCATTCATTCATTTGTGAGAGAAAGCACACCAAACTTGAAATGTTGTGATTGTACACTTGCATTTGCAGGTTTTCTGAAGCTGGCATCTATCTGGATGGTGATTCTGACGCAGGGCTTGGATGCAGGACATGCACCAAAGAAACATGCTGCAGGTGCATCGTGCAGTCCTAAACACCAGACAGACCTGACCAAAACGCTGGTTAATGAAAGCTTGAAATATTTTGTAAGTAACAGTATTATAACAGTATTTTCTCACCACTGCAACCTGGAGAAGTGGCTTTGTGAGGCTACATGCAATGTGCCGGCATGCTTGGATGGTGTAATAGCTGTGGGCAGGCTGGCTGAATCTTTCTGTAACTCTTACAGTGTGGAAACGGTGCGACTTCAGAAGCTCCTCTCAGTAGTGCTGTCACAGCCTTTACTCCTGGAGGTTCTTCCTCCAGATTCAAACCCTTTCAGTTTCAGCAGCAGCTCTGTGATCACTTACAAGCACTTTGTTGTTGTTCAGTCATCTCCTTTAAAATTCATATTTAGAACTGAATCTCAGGTGCCGGTTAAACAAGTTTTATTCATGAAAGTGCATCTCTGTAGTATCTTTAGAAAATCCGCTCGAAATCTAATAACCAAATACTACTAACAGTATTTTTACATGAAATACTATTAGTAGCATAAAATAGGTTGTAAATATACAGAAGAAAATATTCTAAGTTGCACTTACAACATGTGACTACACATATTAAGTATGATATAAAATCGGAGGAACCTTTTGTGAGCACACAGAAAGTCTATTTGCTTCTCTTGCCTGTGTCTATGCCTGAATATCATGATGTATGAGACAAATGTTTATATTTATATAATGCATTTAAAAACATCTTTTTGTTAAATCTAGAGATACGTTTCTTCTCTGTTTGGTGTAGATTAATGCAGAGATGCCTTGAATGACCTTCCAGAGACAGAGTTGCATATTTATGTGATGAGCAAAACATTTCCTCCAAGTATCATCACCGCTGGTCTGCTCTTTCAGGATGAAGCCAATGGAAAGGTTGGTACTTGGCCCCCTGGCTTCCCCGAGCTCCAGGTCCAGAACAACTCTCCTCTCATTTGGGAAAAAGTTCACTGCAGCCTCCTCTTCATGTATGAAGGCCTGAAGAAAATCTTCGAAGACCAGAAAAGCAACCTGAATCCCCAAAATATTGTACTGCATAAGCTCAAGGAAACCACAGCCAGGGTCGAGCTGCTTGCAGACTGTGTAGAAACTACCTCTGGTGGACATTGCGCCCAAAAGCCATTACCACCTAAAATGCCTAAGCACGTATTTGAGAGGAAACAATGGAGTCATACTCTACTGAAGACAGCTAGGGATTACCTGGTATGGCTGGAGCGCAAGTTTCAAAGAAAGGTCAAAGAAACAAAAAAGTTGAAACGTAAAGTAACAAATACACACAATTACCTGGAGGGAAGTGGATACCTGCTGTGATTTTTAACAAGTTTAGGTCAGTTTGTGATGCAAATGTGATTACAGTTTGGCAGCTTTTCTTTAACTCCCTCCTCAATTTGTGAATGCAATTTTTTTGGACGTGTGTAGTCATGCTTTTAGGAACTTTACAGTGTCTCTTTTTACTATAGGCTATAGGAATCTGGTTTAGTTCAATGCAAGTCTAATCTTTACAAACAGAACAGCGGCAGCATTTTGAATCAGCTGAAGTCGACTGAGGGAGGACTGACTGATACCAAAATAAAGGGCATTACAGTAGTCGAGCCTAGTAGCGATCATAGCATGGATCAACAACTCCCAAGTGCTAAAAATGTGGAAATGGCCACCCTGAGGTGACTGTTTTTGTGATTTGATACTATAGAAATAAAATTGAATTGAATTCTGTCTGGTAGCATCCAAATCCACCAATCAGTGCCTCTTAACAAATGTCACAAAGGGTCAAATACCAATGTCACTGTGCTAATGCTAACTGCTACACCTTTTATTGCTTTACCAGCTAACTGGCTGCTTTCTGCCGCTTCTCATTTATTTCATAATGATTCCAATCAGCTCACTAAATTCTAAGTTATAAAGTAAATATGTCCGTTTACCAAAATGTCGTGCTATTTTCATGCAAGTGTTATCGGAAATGTCTTTGTTCCAAACTTGATTCCTCGCAGCAATCAACATGTTCCCATGTGGCAGTAATTAATCAACTTGCCAACCAGGCAAACAGAAGTGCCTCTAATATATTTCCTAATTATGACAGTTTGTTTTCCTCAGCCTTCATAGTGATTAATTGTTTTGCTCTGACCAACTATCCCCTGTGAGGGGGCTTCGTTGCCTGAGGTAGAAAGAGTGCTGATAACAATCCCCCTGCCAGAGCCACTAGTTTGGACTCCAATCACCGTGTTTCACAATGAAATTTAGGGACAGATGGACAGTACACAGTAAGGCAGATAAGACCGTCACCCTTCGATTAAAGCAAAGCAAGTGAACAATACTGTAAGAGAAAGATTAATGTGGCTCTCATCCTCATCAACTTAGGTGATTAATGTTTTATAAGATGTTCTCGTGTGTGTGTTGAATGAAATGTTTTTATGTTTTCAAGGAAATTGACATTTTCTAGTTGTATTCAAATTTTCATTCTTAAACTGCTCTTTACACTCAGATTTCTTGCATTATCTTAATTTTCCTAGGACTTTGTTTATTAACCATCACACAATATTTGGTCATCTTGAAAACTGTGTTTTCAAGATTTCCTGTCTTGTTTGACTTTCTCTTCCTGCTACTTTAGACCCACAAACTTAATAAAATTTTAATATATGATACTGTTAGGGTTTTCAGAATATTTACCACTGTTATTTTGGCTAAATAAAGTGTATGTGTAACAATAAAGCGTGTAAAGTTTGATGAGTCTAGCTTGAACAGCATACAGTATCAACACTATCCTAGGTCACATCGTTCTCGAATTACCGCGTTCATGAGATTTTCTGAAAACATGACCTCTGACCTTTACCTTTGGAGAGATTCAAACTCATCTGAGATTTCTAGTATCTATCATCTATGGTGTGAATTATTGGTGACATTGTCCTCGAGTTACGGCCAACATTAAAGTTTCCGTGGAACAGACGCCACCGGCATCACAACAGCTCGACTTTTTCTTCGAAACAGCCGAGCTAAAAATCTGCCAGCATTCATAAAAGGCATACACCATAACTTCTATATAGAACTATAAAGTAGAACTCATTCTGTTTCACAGTCCCTTTTATTAAATAAGTATTTCATATGCATGCACTATACACAGAAGTAAGGACACATTCTTTGCTGTTTTAAAATGTTCAGACCAAAACAGAAAATGCTCTTTCAAAATTAAGTTCATTGGATTTTATGACATGACCTTGTTTGAAGCAAACCTTGATGGATGAGCTGCCTGTTATGTAGACCTGATGATCATCACGGATGAATGTATGAAGCGTTTTATGCACTTATGAAGTGTAAATAATAAAAAAAAATAAAATGAAAGAAACATACAACGTTTTGTCCTTTGTTGAGGTTGATCTCGGATGCCTTCATTTCTTTGCCACAATAACGCAATATTGTCCGAGCATTTCATTTGCACAGTCTCTTCAGCAAACAGCCTCACTTGTCAATTATTATTCCACTGTTCTTCATTCCTGAACACCAGAGGAAGTCAAGTAGGCTCATACAGGCAGGAGCTCTGGAGGACTCTCACCATAGCAGTACTTCGCTTGAGGGTTTCGGTAGGTGTTCTCATGTTGAACACTCTGGAGAAGGAGAAAAATAGAAAAAAAATATATAAATAAATTAACAATAGCAACAAACTATATAATAAATTCAGGTGTTCTTGTTATAATACACATGCAAATTTATAAAGACTGAATCTTTACCTAAAACAAAGTTTTGTAAGCATTAAGCACTGAGTGGAGCACAGGTCAAAGCTGCACAGATGTCGTGTTTTACGACAAGGCAAAATTTATTTTTTTTAAGTTCTCAAAATGATCAGCTGTCTCAGGAAATGAATAAGACAGTTACATCAGTATGAGTCATAGTGATACATAAAGCTGATACACAACTCGACAACTATCTGAACAACTGTCTCAAAAAAAAAACTAAAAACAAGATGAATATTATATGAGCAAAATATCAACTCTGCATCTCAGGAGATAAGAGGAAGTGTTGCTGCATGTTTGCCGTACTACTACTTTCACTAACAATTTATGTTTGTTTAACTTAACATACTTGCGAAGAAGTCCTGCACTTGGCCAGACACAACTCGAAATGATCCTCGACAGCAGTGAAGAGATTCTGGAAACCTTCAGCTGCACGATTCAGGAAGCGCTCAAGAAGAGGTTGCTGGACAAAAATCAAAAGATAAACTGAATGCACGCAGTTATAGCCTTCAAATTGCTTAGATTTGTTGTCTCTTCCCCTTACATGCAAACTCGATATGCAATTTAAAATCGTATCTCCCGTTAGAATGCGTGCATACAAACGTTTTGCAACATGCAGCGTGTGAACAGATAAGCCTTTTACGATGACAGTTAAAAGTGATGATCCTGAAGGCCCTTGATGTGGCAGATTACCTTATCAGGCTGGAGACAGCATGACACACAATACTCATAGATGCTACAGCAGCCGTTGGCCAGGCAGCTTTTACAAATGTACTGTCTGGTGCTGGGAGCATTGACATTACAGCAGCCGTTAACGAGCAAGTCTTTTCTCTCACAGACATATCCTGAAAAACATTAATACAGATAAGCACAGACACTGATTACAGGTTACCTCAGATGTGCGATCATCAGTGTACACTGGTGAGTAATAGGTTTATTACTCACCGAGTTCGTCTGTAAGCAAAGTCTTGCCCTGGATGGAATTTCTGCACTGAGTGATCTGTCGGCTGCTGTTGCCCAGATTAAAACGGACTTTCCAGGGGATGCGATGATCTGAATCTCTAACTTCTAAGAGTGTGCGGTCTCGTATGGTCCGCTCCTCCTGAAAAACACACAAGAAACAGGTCATGAAACGCTAACGAGGAGCACCGTAAATTGCAGAAAAGGGTCACACAAATAACCCTACGGCTAGTGTGGTTAGTGCAGACATGGATGAATTTCAACTACTTTTGCAATTTTTTTTTGAGAAACATTCAGTAGTCATCGTTTCAGCAAAGAAGACAAGAACAAATTCTCAGCAGATATAGGCTCAGGAATGGAGTGATGATCAGCCATCCCCTGAATGTCTCGGAACTGCTGAATTAGACAAAACAGGAACCTTAACTGTGTCACTGGATGCATGAAATTGTGATGGTGTGTGTTTTGGTTTATTTGCTGTTTTATGATATGGTGGCTGTGAGGAACACATGCACATGTCCACAAGTCTCTTTGTGTCTTAAAGATAATTCATACTAATCCTAAAGGTAGCTGCCATTAGTATGTGTGTGGCTCTCAATGATAACTAGCAATGAACCTATTTTTAACTATAAGTGTCACAAATATTTGACTTTTAACATCACTGCAACCGGGCAATAAGTGATGTCTTCTAACTGCCAATATATGAAAGAATATTCTGTAACAGTGTATTAGGGTCATCCTAGATTATATGTCTGAGGGGTTAATATTCTGAGATTGAAGTAATACATTAATGAGGATAAACTTGTAGTATTGCTAGGATAAAGTGGTAAGTTATGGTAGAAGAAAAAAACTGAATATTCTTTGAGATTATGAATTTATAAATTAAAGCAAAAGAAATTAACAGAAACAACACATTAAGTTATCTCTATCACATCACAAATGGCATCACTCAATGGGACTGTGGAAGACAACACAGGAAGTCAAGTCCAAGACAATCACACAAGTCACCATCAAGAGCAGGATACACCAAGTTGATGCACTATTCCCCACTGCTGTTCTGCATAGGCCTCATTGCAAAGAGCAGATACAGATATAGGTTCAGGAATGGAGTGATGATCAGCCATCCCCTGGACATGGATGGCATTAAGCTGTATGCCAGAAGTGACCCAAGCCATTGTCGGACTGATCCACCTCACAAAGGCGAGGACATCAGGATATCATTTGGACTGGATACGTTTCGCCGAATGGCTGGAAAAAGAGGGAAGGTGATCTGGACTGAAGGGATGGAGTTGCTAGAGGGCAGAATAACCAGCTCAACTGTAGGAATAAAATCTGCCACTGATATCAAGAGACCTCACAAGGCACAGAGGTCTTCACCCAAAGACCAGCGCCAGGCTCTACAAACAACAGAGAAAGGGAGGGTGAGGAGTAGTGAGTGTCAGAGCCACAATCCAGGAGGAAATATGGAGCCATGAATACATCAGGAAGATGGCCCCCGAAATGAGCTACTCCATGAGTTCCTCCGCCAGATGAAGACAGCTGGTGATGAAGAACAGGAGGAGGAGCTATCACAGAAGACCAAGCCCCTGCATGGGCTGTACCATCAGCAGATAGAAGAAGTGGCTGACATCAAGAAACCCCACCAGTAGATAGAAAAGGCTGGCGTAAAGGACAGCACAGAGGCTCTGATAATGGCAGCAGAAGAACAGGCCCCTGAGCACCAGATCCACAGAGGCAGGAGTCTATCGCAGCTGATAGGACCAAAGTTGAAGACTGTGCAAAGGTGTCCCGGAGACTATCCAACACATAGCACCAGGATGTAAGACACCATACACTGAGAGGCACAACCATGTGGCTGGGATAGTGTACAATATCTATGCGCATATGTATTAGAAGTCCCCAGTTCCTGATGGGAGACACCACCAAAGGTGGTTAAGAACAACAGTGGGACTACAAGTTCCAGACAGCTGCTGGCCAGCCAAACAGGCATATTGGTGGCTGACAAGGAACACAAGATCACAGCTGTGACAGATGTGGCAATCCCAGCTGATGGAAACATCAGGAAGAAGAAGCACAAGAAAACAGAGAAGCTGAAGGAACCATTAGAGCAGATGTAGAAGGTAAAGTCAAAGTGGTCCCAGTGGTAATAGGCGCATTAGGAGCTTTAAACCCCAAGCTGGAAGAGTGGCTCTAGTGGACTGGAGGCAGAACATCAGAGGTCTCAGTCCAGAAGAGTGCAGTCCTAGAAACAGCTAAGATACTGCACAGAACCCTCAAACTCCCAGGCTGCTGGTAGAGGACCGGAGCTTGAGGACCACATAAATACACACACAAATTATATAGAGTGCTTAACATATTTATTACACCACTTGTCATAAAAACAAGAAAACACAAATATTTTACTTTTAGAAATCTGTCAAACACTTGTTTAAAACTAAAAATTTACATTTTTGAGCCAGCACACTGGACTTAATCAAGCAGAAGATTCAACCACTGAAACAAATTTTTCTGTTTAGGAATGCAAGTAATTAAAAAAAATTATTTTTGAAAATTCATGGATAACAATTATTACATTTTAGCATTAAAATATTTTGATTAAAGAGCTTGTGAATACTGGTGGATTAACTATGACAGAAACATAAAATGCGATGTTTGCAATTACCAGTACTATTAATTTAGGGCAGTTGTGGCATAAACATGTCTGTAATTGCACAGTTCTCATATTTGCACTCCTATGACTTTGCACAGTGCTACCTTTTGCACTTCTGGTAGATGCAAACTGCATTTCATTTCCCCGTACTTGCACTGAGCAATGGCAAAATTGAATCTATCTATATTGGGTGATGGTCTAATATATCTGTTAAGCATAGTATATACAAAAATCACTGTATTATCACATTCCTGGTGATTATCCTTTCTTGGAAGGCCAAAAACCTTTTTAGTGGGTGGAAATAATTTTTTATATACAGGTAAAAGACTAATATCAGACATTTCTACACTTTCAAAAGATAATGCCATAAATTGGGATTATTCAAAAGAAAACAGGTAGTAGCGATTTTAGTTACTGATACATCTCCCTTCTAACCTGTGTGCCACATTCCTTATTTAGAATTGTAGTATGTAGATGTAGTAATGTTTATTTTCTCTCATAAAACTACAACTTTAATCTTCAAAATGCATTTTTTCCCCCTTAGAATTATCACCAAGCTCCATCCTTGTGAAGGAGTCAGGATTTATTTTGGCTCAGCGTGAGTTTCTGTACCTGTTTGAGGGTGCTGGTCAGAAAGTAGATGAGGGACAATCCAAAGACTACTCCCAGCACCCAGCGCTTTCTCAGTAGCCGCCGTAGCACCATCATAGCATGGCTTTCTTTGGGGAAATGTAAGTGACAGCCCAACACGTCAAACCTCCACGGGTAGCAGTTCTCTGGCTGTCTTCAGTCGTCAGAAATATGAAACCTGATGAGGACTGCAAATACTGCAAAGCTAGCTCAGCTGGTTTTATGAGAATGCAAATATAGGACATAGACATAAATGAGCTAACTCCAGCTAACCCATGCTTTACCTCTTAAACTGATTATAGCTTCCTTTAAGTATAATTACTGCTTTGACACTGTTGAGTTACGTGCTGGACATGCAAGCTAATGATGTTTCACTATAAATGCCAGCTTTGTTAGCCTGCTAGCTAGCCGCCGTCTGCTTTAGCTTTCGCTAGATAAATAACAGTAAATGATAACGAATACAGTATGACGCTGTCTAATAACGCAGTTTCGTCTCCTCTGGAGATAATGATTCGATAATGTCCAAAGTTATGTCTACTTCGGAGAAACGGTGGGATTTTTTTCAGCGAATTTTGACATCTAGCATCAGCAAAACAAATCCTCTACACGGATGTGGTGTGGTCTGAAAGAGGATGCTGATTGGTAGATGGCGTCCTCCGTTACGCAACACCGGAAGTTTTCCCGAACGGAGCATCTTGGCAGCAGCAACAGTCTAGCTAACCATTTAGATTAACCATGACTAGGGCTAAAGGTCTGTACACTGCATTAATTCAGGTAAAGTCGCTTATATTTTTATTCAACTTATTGTCTGATGCATTAGAAATAGAACAGCTTCTGTCAGTCAGATGCCGGTGATGATACAGTGGATTTGTGCATTTACAGGGTTGGACCATGTGGTGATGATCGGTATGCCATGCAGAGGAGACACAGCAGCAACACGGATGGCATGCCCTCTGAAAGGTGGGGAAAGGAGCTCCTGCACAAATGCACAGTTGATTTTGTTACCACTTCTGCCTGCACAGCCGGTGGCTTTTCTTGGTGGTTTTGCCAAGGCCACACAGTTCAGGTAGAGCTTACAGGGATATTTGTGACTACAGTGTGCTTTCCATCATTGTTGCAACATTTTGCGTTCGGCCTTAGCACTCTTGTAAGTGCTCTCAGCACAAACCAAAAAGAGTTAAAGGCTTTTCAACTACATAGTGTTATAGACCAGAGTCATTCCATGAGAATCAATCAGTACCTCCCACATGACCCTTTTTTTCTGCATGGCTTTAGTATATTCAGTTATGCCATGAACATTTTACCTCCATAATAGGATTTTGTTTTTTAAGTTGCAGGCCCTCACAGGCTCATTTTCTGCTTTTTTATTTTGTGTTTTAAAAGCAAATTATCAGGGCTAAAAAAATTTTTTATCTTGGCTAAAAAACACATTTAGATGAATGAATTCAGAGAATAACATCTCAGGTACAAGCAGTGGAAATTAAGGGTGGCTTAGAAACAGGGTGAGGAGTAAAGCTGCCACTCCTCTGCATTAAATGGAGCCAGTTGAGGTGGTTTGGGCATCTGACATCCAAACCACCTGGACGCCTCCCAGGCAAGGGGTTTCAGGCGTATCCTACTAGGGAGAAATCCCTGGGGCAGACCCAGGACACACTGAAGAGATTATGTCTCTTGGCTGTCTTGGGAATACCTCGGTATCCCCACCGCCAGATGAGCTGGAGGAGGTGGCTGAGAAGAGGGATGTTTGGGCTTCTCTGCTTAGACTGCTGTCTATAAGACCCAAACCAAGAAAAGTGGCAGAAGATGGATGGATGGAAAAACCAAAATCTCAAATTTTGATTATCAGTATCATGAGATGTATAGTTTAAGTAGTAATTTTGTATCAATTTAATATCTGTGACTCAGAGTAAAAGAAGCAGGCATTTGTAACCTGGATGTTTTATCTGCTTTCTGCTAATTAATTGGAGAAAATTTTGAGGAACATGACAAACACGCTAAGGTGTTCACCGTCATTAAGGGACTATATTTTATAGTACATGCATTTTTCCTCCATTTAGGAGCCGAAGCCAAACTCTGGGATCAGAGAGCAGCCTGGATGAAGGTGGTGTGTTTGACTGCCTGAAGCCTGACTCGCCCGCTTCTCCCCAGCAGATCTTTTCAGGCCTGGTTGGTGTCCCCTCCAGCTCTGTCTCCTCTGCTCAATTCCAGGCAGCCGGCTTAGTCCTGGGCTCTCCCCCTGAAGTTTTTATCCAGATGACAGCATCATCCAGAGAGGAAGGGGGCCCCCATCGCACAGAGGGTGGACCTTTTCTCCCTCGGCCACCCCAGCACCACCATCACCATCACCACTTCCACCACCAGCCTCTGCAGCACAGGACCTCGTCTCTGCTCCAGCAGGCTACTACAGCAGCTGGCTCAGAAAGGCACAGCTCCAGGGAGGAGGCCCAGGAAGACCAGTCCACCCCGGCCCCAGCTTTGTCTGAGTTGAAAGCAGTGGTCACCTGGCTCCAGAGGGGCTTCCCTTTCATCCTTATTTTGTTGGCCAAAGTCTGCTTTCAGCATAAACTAGGTATCTCAGTTTGTTGAGTAATAGTGTAGCTAAGATTGTGTAATGGTACAATACAACAACAAAGTACTGATTATGTTGCACCTCTCTTGCAGGTATTGCTGTGTGTGTGGGGATGGCTAGCACATTTGCCTATGCCAATTCCACTTTAAGGCACCAAGTATCATTACGGGTAAAGGATTGCAAAAATAGTTCATAAAAATAATAATTGATATTTTTTCTGATGTTACCCAAAACAGGAGCTACTAGTGCATTTTTTCTGATGTTCTTTTTTCAGTTGTGTGTTAAATGTAATGGACCATGGTGCACTTTTAAAAACATTCGGACTGTATTGTGCAAAAAAATTACCAAGTTTAACCATTTTTGGTAGACAACGAAAATTTTGTAGATTAATTTAATTGGTTTTGTGGATTAATTTATAAGAAAATATACACTCTGAACAAGCTTTATCCTTAACATCATAAATGAATTCGGCATATAAGTACACCAGCTATGGAAAAACCTTTAAAAATAGACCTTTTATGTGAGAGAAAATAATACATGCACCAGCCTGAAGAGATGCGTATCTACACATGCCGAATCACATTCAGACTAACTCGTAACACAGCAGGTTTTCTGTTCATTTGCAGCATTATTTTAAATACCAGAACATTGCAGTTTTACAATAAATGGTATACGGTGCTAAAATAACTCTCTGGCTCTCTGTTACCAGGAGGAACGCTCTGTGTTTGTTGCTCTGTGGCTCATCGTGTTCCTCGGAGGGAACATTGTGTATATCTATTACACATTTAGTCATGAAGAGCTGCACAACAGGTAGTGTACAAGCATGAATTTTTTTATAGTAATTCTGTGTTTCTTTGCCTGCCTTTTTTTTTTTTTTTTTTACACACATATATATATTTTTAGGTTTTTCCCATTCATTTTGTGTTGTGCATTTTATTTTTAACTTCCATTTCCTTCAGGCAGTGTTCCCGTTCTTGTCTGAGCTTGTCCTGTGAGTATTTTGGTTTATTTTATTGTTTTGTTTCCTCAGAGTTTCTGCCATTATGCTTTGACGTTTTCTCTTGCTGTTGCTTGTCATTAAAGCATCCTAAGTGTAAGCAGCAGCTTTCTTAACAACAAGTCGCTGAGTGAAATGTATTTATCTCCTCTTGTAGCCTCATATTTGCCAAGCCCGTCCTCAGCAGCTTTGACTTCTTTGATCTGATCTGGGCGGTGGGCATCACCGACTTTGTGCTTAAATACGTCACCATCATCCTGAAATGCTTCGTCCTCTTTCTGCCCAAGATTCTCCTGGCATTCAAATCCAGGGTAAGAAATCCACATTTATTCTTCTGAGCTTTTTACAGAAAATGCAGCAAATTACTTTTTACATCTTTTTCATGTTAGAAAAGAAACACTTTGTTGCACAAAATAAATTAGATGAGAAATAATTGATAGAATTTGCTGTTTGCTGGTTCCACTTCCTCTAATTTGAGACTTTGAGACTTTTGTTTTTCCCTTCGTTATAAACAGAATTTCTCGTGTGATTTGGATGGTTGAAGTTGGGACCAAAAAAAACAAACAGCCCAAGACAACAGTTTGATCTCAGTGAAAGTGTAAATTAAGAAATAAATGTATCCATATATTTTCTACACTGTAACCAGGTCTTGGGGGCAGCAGTCTTAAGTAGAAATACCCAGAATTCCCTCTTCCCAGCCACCTTCTCTGAAATATTTCTAAGCCACTCAAAGAGACACAATCTCTCTGGTGTGTCCTTTTTCTGTCCTGGGGTATCCTGAGCCCCTGCAGACTGCTGTACTCCTCAGTGCTGTCTGCCAACTGATGTAAACTTCTTCATCAGACAGTGCGGCTCTGAACTGATATTTTGTGGCTGTTGTACATGCAAACTTCAAAGACCATAACATGAATGACTGCTACGCTGTGGTGTCTACGGCAGAGTATAGTTTCGGGTGCATGTGTAGCTGTGCATTTGACATTTGCTGAAACTGTGATTCATGGTTGCAGGGTTTGTTTTCCTGTCATTGGGGTTTTGAGAGTTTTTGTTCTCACTTTCTCTCCTCGTGGCCGCCTCGACAGTGTGTCCGGGCCTCTTGTTGCCTTCACGTGCAGGCATGCTGCAGTGGAGGCAGCAGCCTGGGAGGGACCTCCGGGTGACTTTGCAGCAGGAGCTTTATGCTCGCAATCAGACGACCTACGTCCCCCACCGTCGTCACCATGCTTTCTATTTGCTTTTTATTTGATTTCTATTTCAAGTCCAAGGAAACTACAAACAAAACTAACCAAAAAAAAGTGAATTAAATGCAGATGTTTAAGTTAATGAATAACCATAAAGTAGCAAATAATCAAGATTGTTGTTATTGTTATTATGGTTTTTACCATAATTGAGGCTCTTTATTTTCTAGTTGACATTATTCTTTTCTTCTTCGATTATCAGGCCGAGAATTTAAAAAAATACAATAACGTTCAACTTGTTCGAAAATCTTCCTGGCCTTTTCATTGGCTGCAACTTTTCAGCTGTCCACAGCAGGCATGGCCCCTGATTGAGTGACAGAGTGCTCACTCTCAAAGTTGTTGAGCTCGGTTCATGAGGGGAAGAAAGAAAATTTGCCAAACTATGATGAAATACTCCGCTGAGTGAACGGAGTGCCAAAGGGTCACAGTGTGAAGCTGTTTTGTATTCATTAGGTTTGAAGTGGTACTCCTTAGGTGAGCCTTGTGCATGTGGGTGTCTGCTTGCTTGGTTTTTCTGGCCTGAGGCAACAGCGTATGATTGTAAGTGCGCATGTACACACACACACTTTGATTTCCATACAGGTGCAGCTCATATTCCCGTTGTGTATTTGTGTGTTAGGAGGGATGGGGTGGGGGTGGGGGTTACAAAGTATTAGGATTAAATTTTCCACTGATAAACAAACCCAGAGGCCTATCAGAACCACACCAGCCAGCAACTGAGCTCATATGCCCTCGAGGGGATTGCAGAGGTGAGGTCATCCCTCCCTGGAGCTGGACCATTACCTGTATCCTCCACTCACAAACACACAGATTGAAGATTCTCGGTTGTGACGGGACACACGTGAAGTTTTTGGGTAATCCCCGATCGTATCATCCATTCTTATTGTTTTTCACTGAGGCCATGCAGTCCTGCACGTTTGGAACTCCATGCAGACACATGATCTGCCTTTTGGGTTCATTAATGCATCTAGCTGTGGATACACTAATGATCCCACATAATCAGTGCAGTCAGCACAAGTTTGCACAGGCAATCGCAGACATGCGATCAGAAGTTCCATGACGGCTGTGTTTTAAAGTCACGCGCTCATAAAAGCTGCTTTTGCTTCAGTCTTATTTAGTGGGTGTTAACGAAGTGTGTGTTCTCATTGGTTTAGCAAGCAGTTCCTAAATTGAGCCTATATGGAGGTGAAATTTATTTTTTGGAAAAGGATAAGATATACTTTATTCATCGCAAAAGTTGGGAAACTGTTACAGCAGCCAAAGCATTAAGTGCAGCCTATATCAAAATAATATTAATAAAGCAGGATGCAGCACTGTGCCCATCAATCGTTTTTAATATATTGCTAGGAAGATGGGAAATGAGGGCATAATTTATTGAAACATGTACAAACATAAATGGAAATACAGTAGTGAAAAACAGTTGGTGCCATTTGTACTAAGACTTAAAATAAAATAGTCTTTACTCTGTCCTCTTGGAATGCTTTCCTACATTAGTAGGAAGCAAAAAAACAAAAACAAAAATATTCTGACATTATTTTATATCCTGGATGAGGCAAATTTGGTGTGTGTGTGCGTGCGTGCATGCGTGCAAGCCTTTAAAAGAGCACAAACAAAACCGAGCATCTCAGCATTCTCAGAACTGGGTTTCCTGCTTTGATGCAAAGTTTCGTGCTGCAGAGAATAGATGTTCTGATGGTGTACACGTTAAAAATTAATGTTCATCCAACCATCTTCTTCTGCTTGTCTGGGGTCGGGTCACAGGGGCAGAAGCCTAAGCAGAGAAACCCAGACCTCCCTCTCCCCAGCTTATCCTGGGGAACACCGAGACGTTCCCAGGCCAGCCAAGAGATATAATCTCTCCAGCGTGTCGTGGGTCTGCACCACACGCCTGGAACTCCTCACCCAGGAGGTGCCCAGGGTTAATTAATGCTGATAATAATTCAGTGTCCAACCCAACAGCCCTCAGGGCAGTAGCTTTTATTTTTTTAGATTTTAAAAATTTCATATTTTACATGAATCTAAATGCTCAAAATAATCATCCTGAGGCCTTGAAACGGTCTTGTGCACCCCTTCAGACTCACCCCTGCTTGTTGCAGGTATCCTGCCGACAGCCTTCAGCAGCTGCCTGATTTAAACATCGTATCAGACTAAGTCAACAGTTCGTCTACATGTTTAATTTTAATTTCTGTAGTGTTACTGTAGATTATCACAGCGGTGGATGGGAGTGGCTACAAAGGTCGCTGTCCTTCACGGTGGCGTTTGTTGGTTTGAAGGATCCCACCAGCTTTTCCCAGTAGCAGCGTTGCTGTTCTATATAGATTTTCAGGAAAATCATTTAAAGTCACGCTAAACTGTAGCATCAAATTTGCTGCTTAGGAATTAAATGGAAGATCCATCCATCCGTTCTCTTCCGTTTATCCTGTTCAGGGTTGCGGGGGTGGGCTGGAGCCTATCCCAGCTGTCATAGGGCGAGAGGCAGGGGTTACTGGGGTTAGGTTAATTGGCCACTCTAAATTGCCCATAGGTGTGAATGTGAGTAAATGGAAGATAAACTTGACAAATTGCTGAGCTGCCTTCTTAGCACTCTACTCAAACATGTATGTTTCTGTTTTTCTTAAAAGCAACTTTTTGAGGAATAATGTAGCAGTGCTGCAATAACTGTATATTACAATTAAATATTGATACATGTAAATAATGCAGAGATGATAATCACTTACCTTCTGCGTGATTGTTCTGTTTGTATGACTTTATCGCCAACTGCATGTACTTGTTTTTGCATTAAATACTTAAAGATAAAGATTGCCTGCATTATTGCTAATTCATGTTGTGATAATATTGTTAATGCATTTTTATTTTTTAACCATGATAAAATTTGATATTGTGACAGCCCTAAAAGAGTGACCAACAGTATGTGAGTCAAAGGACGTAAGAATAAGTTATGACACACATTTTGGTTGCCAAATCATTTGTGGGAAATGAGTTGTACTAAATTAAAAACAAATTCATAAAATGCAGAAATTCCAGTATTGCAGGTTGAAGTGTACGGCAGTAGCTCAGCAGCAGACTGCTCCAGCAGTGCCTGTTACTCACACCGGCTGGCTCATCTCCAGACGTTAAATTTGACAGTTTTTGCGTGGGCGTGATGGACTCTGTGGGATGCCAGGCTGAGGGGACAATAAGGAAGATGAATTAGTAGCTAGCAGAGGTCTTCTTCCCCTACCTACCCAGCTGCTTGTGCCTCTTTACCCACAGTCATCAATCTTCGTCAGCCATCATCCAGGAAGTCATTATGCAAGCTGGGGCAATCGGGGAATCAAGTTTGCCTTTTTTTTTTTTTTTTTTCGCCTCCGTTTTTAACTATCCGCAATTCAACTTAATGCACTTTCTGACAGTGGGGACAAAAGTGCATTTCTACTCTGTGATTATGGAAAGGAGGCTCTTTAAAGATAGCTAGCGAGCCCCCACAGGGCTGGGCTTAATGTGGGCACTGGGTAGCAGGTGGAAAAAGCTGCTGCCAGTTTCCCTTGCAGTGTGAGGAAATTGCTTGTACCGCTGTGAAACTGCTGAGATCTGGACAGCGGCCACGTTTGGGCTGGAGGCATGCTGTTTTAAGCTTTTAATACCACACTGCTCTCGACCAGATAGAAGAGTGCCCTGAAGCTGCTGAGCCCTTCCTGCTTTTTTTTTTCCTTTTTTTTTTGGACAGCTACGAATACCGAATACCTTTTTATTAGTCCCACAATGGGGAAATTACAGTTAACAGAACACCCATCCAAGAAATACAACATAGATAGTGAGTGGATCAGACAAAGAATACATATTGTCTCCACTGGGTATATTTTTTCTCATAGTTGAAGCTTGGGTTATTGTTCTCCGTTGTTTTTTTTTAAATGCTGCCATTCACACATCTACGTGGACACATTTAGTCACTGACACTGAATAAATTAGGCCTCAGCTTTGCTGTAGTTTCTGATTTTGTGTGTTTTCACGCAGGGTAAGTTCTACCTGCTGATTGAGGAGCTGAGCCAGCTGTTTCGAGCCCTCGTGCCCATCCAGTTATGGTACAAGTACATCATGGGAGAAGACCCCTCAAACAGCTACCTCCTGGGAGCCACGCTCATCATCATCTACAGCCTCTGCAAGGTTTCTGCACCTCAGGGCAAAATACTGTTTTTAGCTTTTCCCTAAAGACTTACTTTCAGACTTCCAGTGTTGCTCTTATGCATATGTAAAATCATCAAACTGAAGTAAATATTTTCCCAGATATGCATTGGTGTTAGGGGAATGTTGGCATGAGGAGGAGTCTGGATGAAAAGTTAGGTTAATAAAATTATCAGAATTATCCTCAACCACTCTTTGCAGCCAGTAGTTGTTTAGACAAAGATATCAGGACATGGTTACAAACTTACAGGCAGGCCGACATGCACAGAAATATTACTAAATAAAATGTTAGTGATGGCCAGGTGGACTCAGTGGACTTGTCTCCTCAGTAATTGTAGAAATTAGTACAAGTATTTTCCAAAATATTTGTAAAGCTCAGGGGAAAAACATTTTGACTTGACTGTAACAACAGTAGGCTTGAAGTAAGAACACACGTCAGCCCACAGGCCTGTGATGGGGGGAAAGAAGGCAGCAAACTCGGAGGTTACAGGAAGGTCAGGCTTAGAAACTTGAAAAATAGGCGTTTTGAGCCGTGAGTCATTCAGAACTCAGTCATGACATCCTGTGGGAAACTGAAATAGTGAAACTAAGTGGAACATGAATGAATGAATCTCTGGATGATGCAAAGATTATTTGCATCACTGTTATTGTCCCGCATTCTTTAAATATAACAGTGAATCAGCTGTTGTTGTTTTTAATTATGGGCTTGTTCAGCTGAATTACGTGGACAGTTTCCTGGATGTGTGTACTGAGTTGCAGCACACCGGTGTTTTCCAAATTCAGGCAAAATGTTTCAGTCTAACAGCGTGCTGTGATGTGTCCATTTTTGTCACCATCATCGTGACTGGGCAGCAGTTGAACAAACTTTAGAGAAACAAGCTCAAACCAGAAAGTTCTAGGAGGAGGAAGTTATAAAAGAAACAGCTTTTATGTAACTGAAACAAGTTCGAACGTGGACTTTTTGATCAGTTTGTGATGGTTTTGTTACCTCCATGTTTTTGGTAGCATTTGTGTGCGTGCGTCTCATTCTGTCTGTAAACACGATAGCCCAAATGTTTTAAATGAACTCTGATAAACCTTTGTAGGGGTGTGGAGCGGGGTCATGTTAACAATCCATTCAAATCTGGCTCACATGTGCCGAGGTCTTCAAGGTCAACAATTTATTGGTCGAAAAGTGACGATGTCAAATCTGCCTTTCTTTCACAGTGACTCCAAAATATATCTTTAAAGAAATGATTGTCAAGATAAAGGGAACGAGCTGCCTGGTTAGTTAGAAATATACCGTAGTTATAATATTATATAATAAGCTTGTTATTTATTTCCAGTTATTTACAAATAAATACCTTTTATCCATTTCCTGCTCCTGCTTGATGTTTGTGTAATCAAAGTAAACCTCTTACATGCTGCCTTTATTTGGTTTTTACTGCACTGCAAATTTCTTAAATTATGTTTAAAATAACAAAACAAATGTATACAAAATAAAACACTATCCCCTTAAAATAATACTGCCCAGCGGAGGTCTGCGCTCTGAGTGCTTCTGGTTTCATATAAAAACAATGAGACAAGTATTGCATCAGTGAGGCGTATTCTTCAGTTTGCTGTTGAGGGGTTGGTCTGTGTTGGTCCTAATTAGAGCCAATTAGGTTAGACTACTGACTTAGATGGGAACAGAGAACATGTTAAACAGATCTGTTAGCATGTCTATAAACTGAATTAATATTTTAGATGAAATAGGAAGCTTGTGGAAAGCTGTAATTCCTCATTGTGCTCATTGTGCTTTGTCTGTATTGATTTGCAGTCCTTTGACATCTGTGGACGTATATCTACAATACGCAAGGCCCTGGTCATGCTCTGCAGCACCCAGGTCAGATTCAGACTTTTATTTTAGAGAATTCACAACAAATCTAAATGAGTATCATGCAAGTTTAACTCTTTTATGTGTCTCTGTGTGTTTCATCCAGAGTTACGGAGTGAGAGCCGGCAGTCAGCAGTGCAGCGAGGCGGGAGATGTCTGTGCTATTTGTCAGGCTGATTTTAGAGACCCCGTAGCTCTTCTCTGTCAGGTAAAGGCTCGTTAACCAGTAAGACGAGCCAAATAATTTGTTTTTGCTTCAGTGTCACTATAGAGTGACTAATGTGTGTTACTTGGGTGTGATTACAGGTCAATGTGAGCGACTCTTATTGCTCTGTTATAATCTGTACATAACAGTAAAGTCTGTAAGGTAGTAATAGAGTTAAAAGATGGACATAACTTCTGGGTCTGAAACTGAACCTGCATTCTTTCTAACGGCCAGCAGGGGGTGACTCCATGTGGTCACAAAAAAAGTCCAATTGTATGGAAGTCTGCGGGAAAACAGTCATCAGATTCTTTGATCCCTGACTTCAAGAAATGCTTTTGGGCTCAGTCGCTAGATTCCGTTCTTATTTGAGTACAACATGTTCTTTTTTTTCTTTCTTTTTTTTAATTATGGTCCCCGTTAAGTTGAATTGCGTCCCGGACGATAAAGCAGGACATCCTTCGGTGCAAGCAGTGTTAATTTCGTTGACGAAATATTTTTGTCATAGTTTTCGTCGACGACCCTTTTTTTCATGACGACAACGAGACGATAACTAAATAAAAACTACCTAAAATGATAAAAACGATAATGAAATTAATCGACACTTTCGTCAACGAATGAAAACGAGACGAAAATGCTCGGCGGGGACGAAATCCAATCAGAACTTATTTAGTTTTGTGAAAGGGCGGGACAAGTTAGGAAAACATCCAATCAGAACTGATTTATTTTGTGACAGGGCG
>JASGAU010389185.1:7190-26214 GCA_030220045.1 Australoheros facetus
GTCCAAATACTTATGGACCTAACTATAAGGGAGATCCTAAGCATCAAAGGATGCAGAGCAACCAGAAACAGATGCAAAACTACAAATATACATAACATGACTACAAAAATAACCATAATTATTCAAGAGATTCAAAACTGCACAGAAGCAAAACAAAAATATGCATTCCATTTCCTCCACTGCCTCAACTAAAAATTTTCTTTAGGCGAGTGAAACATCTATACTACATGAGTCATTCTTTGCTTTGCCTCATTTCCTTTCTTTATTAGTCAAACATCAGGCAATCACTTCATGTCTCCTAACATTGTCTTTGGTGTGTATTACTGTATATTACTGCAGGCCTCCTTAGCAAAAATGTCACACATAATGTTCTCTGTGTAAGCAGATGCCGTTTTTACTGGAGTGAGCGTGGCAGCTATTTATTTTGTACCATTTAGAAAACTAATTCAGCACGCTTTGATTATATTTGAAAAAGCTGACAGCATGTGAAAAATTTTAATGCATCACGATTTTAATGACTAAGCAATCGCGTAATTGTAGTTCTTCTTAAAGTGCACTCTGCAACATCATTATCGGCAACAAAAATATAATTTTTTTTTATTAGCATGGGAATTGTATTTGCATGTAAAGCATTGCTTTTATTTGAGTAATGTGACACACACAGTAACATGAAGTCAGGCTTGTTTCTATTTCTGTTCTTAACATTACTGGTATTTACTGGGCAGGCTTAGTGTCATACAAATTATCAGTGGGCATCTTATATGCATGACGTTCATTTACCCCATAAAGGCAGTCTTTTAACTAAGCTCCAAGATCAAATTAAAATGGTAATTAAAACCATGGCTGTTCTATTATATGCTTACTGTTTCTAAACAGTAAACATATTTGGCAGTATTACAGTGGCTCTGTTAAATTAATTGGTTTGGCAAAGCAGGTGATAAAAAAGAATATGAAAAGATTACAAAAACTATTTAAAAATAATAATAATAATTAATTTCAGTCTTCTCATTGGGTCAGAAGCATATACCTTACACATGAACACAATTCCTGAAAAATCAGCTTTGAACAAACTCCTTTGAATTTCAGTTTCTTTTGTCTCTGGAAAACAAAAAAAGAAAAATTAAATGAACAGAAGAAATTAAGGACACGACCTGCTGAATGATGGGAAAAAAAAACAAATCACATAAAAACACGCCTCCAGTTGGATTTTGGCTCATTAAATTTTTTTACAACTACATTTCACACAGAGGAATGTGCCAGTTTAAACAGCTTAAACCTGCATAGACATTCATTGTAAATTTGTCAGCTGGAGAAATGAGCTTTAACACAAAATTGGGAAAATACATTTCGGATTTAGGTTTCTAAATTTGACTGAAATAAAATATTCATGGTCCAGGAAATGTATTGTATAAGACTTGATTGTAAAACTCTTAGAACAGGTCCTTAAAAATGAAAAACCTTGGCTTATTTAAGCCAGACAGCTTATGATACAGCTGCCATTTTTAGAACCGTACCTGTGATCTTACTGTCCAATCTATGATTTCATACAATAGTTTTTAAGTTGAAAAGGGTTTCCAAGCCTGAAGGCAGTGTGTCAGGTGAGGAGCAAGACTGGGAGAACACATCATTTTTTTCAATATCATCGGGTTCTTCATTGTGACCTCAACCCCCAGGATGAGATCATCGACATGCGCTTCTGCTGTAACATCCTGAGGCCTCTGAAAGAACATTCAGAGGAAACAATCTGTGGGTGCACAGTTTTTTTGGCCACATCAACATTATAATCTTCAAGTAGGTAAAAGTGAAGTACACAATAATTTCCTGTAATGATTCTGAAAGAGGGAGGGTGATGTTCAGAGCTGTAGTAACTACAGAGGAATACAGCTGATGAGCCATACCATGAAGCTATGTGAAAGAGTTGTTGAAGCTAGGTTAAGAAGAGAGGTGATGATCAGTGAGCAGAAGTATAGCTTCATGACGAGAAAGAGCACTACAGATGAGATGTTTGCTTTGAGAGTGTTGGAGTAAAGAGAAAGCCAGAAGAAGCTTCACTTTATCTTTGTGACTCTGGAGAAAGCATATGATAATATAAGGTAATTAGATTCCACTCAGAGTATATGACATGTCCTGTACTAGTGGGTTTAAATGTCACCTTCTTTAAGCTGATCCACAATCAATAGTCAGGCTCTTGATAAAGTCCCACAGTGGCTAATCAGATAGGAAAGGCCAGCATGGGTCAAAAGGTGCAGGCTGAGTTGTCACTTTATCTCACTAAAAGCACATTTTGGTGTAATAGAAATAGATTTCAACAAAAATTTGTATGGTATGCATCTAAGTATGCATTTGCAAAGGCAGATGGATCACCAATAAAACACTCTGATCCTAATAAAGTGCCTTAATATAGTTTTTAATATCTGGATATTTTGATATCTTGCAAGGTAATCTTAATAACTTTCTTACATATTATTCTGGGTAACACAAACTATTAAGCATTAGTTAGGTATTAGTAAATGCTTCATGCATTTATAAAACATTATTTCTACATTAGTACAGATTAGTATGTAATTTATAAACATATACATTGCATACTAATTTTATTCTTGATAAATGAGATGTTTAATCACAGTATTTTCAAACTTTATAAGTTGAGTTATGAGTCACATTTCTAAATCAAATATTACATCAAGTACAAACCAGCTATTTAGGCACTGTTAATGTTAAATGTGACATTTAGAAAGTTTAAACAAATGATTAATAAAGTATTTAGATGCATATTTATACATTTAGCCTCATAGCATAATTGCCTAAGTTATATTTTGTCCAAATTGAGATATCTGCTTAAATAAATCTACATTGTCAGCAATGTAGAGCTAGACAGATAACTCAAATTGGCCTAAATATGACTTCAATTATGCTATGATACAGTGACATATTATGATCAATTACATTAATAATTATAATGATGTCAAGCAAACTGCTTCTCCTCCCAGGACTGAACTGGGGAGCTTTTGCTTGTTGTTTGAACGTGTAAACCACTATGGAGCCACTTGAGATCACTCTGAAATATATATTTCAAACAAAATAAAGAGAATAAGGCTATCACGAAAATATAGACAAAATTTCCCAGACCTTAAAATACAAGTTTAGAAACTGGGGTGTACCCGGTCTGCAGTGGTCAGTATCTATCAAAAGTGATTCAAGGAAGGAACAGGGGTGAAGGGTCATGGGTTGCCAAGCCGCACTGAGGCACGTGGGGCGCGAAGGCTGGCCCGTGAAGTTTGATGCAGTAGACGAGTTACTGTAGCTAAAATTGGTAAAAACTTTTAAGCTGGTCCTGATGGATAGAAAGGTGTCAGAATACACAGTGAATCGCAGTTTGTTGTGCATGGGGCTGCACTTTGGTCATCACTTGCTGTTTTTAAAGTGCTATATAAATAAAGTTGGCTTGGCTTGGCTTGGCTTGGCTTGGCTTCATTAGTATTTATAGTATAGTAGTTGATTATGTTAATCGCTATAAAAGCAATACAAACAATACTTTTACTTAGCTTGGTCTAATAATTCCATTTTTGGTAATAAATAAAATCAGCATTTCAGAGTATGTAGACCTGATACAAATCAGGGTTATTAAAATATTGTTTATTTTTATCACACAGACACAAACACACACACTGCACCAGTTGGTGAACTTTATCTTTTCAGACATGCCATGTTCATATTTAAAAAGAAAGAGATAAAACAAAAATATTATATTTTTTGCCAAATCTTTGCCAAACCCAAATCTTTCATGTTCCTGCAGGCAGTGGGACGGCCTCACTTGAGGAATACTTCCCCATACACAACTATCAGAAGATAAATGGTAATTTACTGTATTATTACAGCAATTTTGTTCTTCACAGTATGCTTCTCGTTTACCTGATACATACAGTTATGCAGAAGCAGAACGCTTCCATGCACTGCACTGGGCTTATTTTGGTGAGACATTTGGACACAGTATGTTGTTTCACATTAGACATGTTTTCATTGGAATAAAATGGTATTATGTTTGGTTGATCTACTAGGAACTATTTCATCTTTCAAGATTTAGCCCGCACCTTTTCAGTCAGCAGTCTGTGTTCTTGCCATTTAAATGGATTCTTTGTCATCACTGATTTGTTTTTGTGGCCATTTTTCTGTTATTTTGTTTTCAAAAACCTGTTGATAATAGCAGACATAAAAATAATTCACCATTTCTGTTCCACTCTTCAGATCTAGGATTTCTGAAGACGGTGTGCTATTACAGTACATAAGGAAAAATTATGTATTTTACTAAACATAACAAGTCATAGGGACGGCACGTTATGAAGTCAAAAGGCATTGTTCAAAGTAATCATTACTAATCTATCAGTTATACAAAGCTTTATAAAAATTATTTGTTTAACAAAGCTCTGTTGTGAAATCTCAGAGTTCCCTTTATATAATTCTAAACCTGTACTTCAGCAGACGTGCACTCAGTTACAGCTGAGAGTATGTTATATGTTCATAGACTGACCATAAGGCAGCATGTGAACATAAGGAAAATCATCAGTGAAAATGAAGGAACGGTGCTGCTTGCCAAGCATATGTAATTTTCAGTTTCACAAACAGATCCACGATCTTTGAGATCTTGACAGTTCCATGAAGCTTGTGGAATGAAAGAAATCTGTAGTGTCGTGTGCATAAATGGCATTCAGTACCCCACCAGGTGTTTAATGATTTGCATAATGAAGCCAATGAAGGTTTACCTGATTTACTGCCCTGAAAAGCATTCCAAGCACCACGGACACAAGCACTTCATTTAAATTGTGAGCAGGTGAAGCTATTGCCTGCTGACTTTGTTTTGAAAGAGCTGCTTTTCAGTTCACCACCTAGAGCTGCACATTTTAACCAATTCCCTTATCTAGTTGTTAGAAATGATTGACAAATGATATCTAAAATGCATGAAATACAGTTGACATACACTCATTACTAAAAAATGTTCAGTGCAAAATGTGCTCAGTTGGAAATATGAAGAATAAACAAACTAGGTTACCTGAATTATAAATGTCATAGCAAAGGAGTGAGTGAGTTATTGACTCACTGATTCATCTCACCAGGATCTACAGCAAGGACATCGGGATGTCATTTGGACTGGATAAGTGTTGCCAAATGGTTGCAAAGAGAAGTGAGATGATCCGGGCTGAAGGGGTGGAGTTGCCAGAAGGCAGAATAGTAGGTGTACAATTATGGTCAGAAGTTTACGCTCATCATGGTCATAAATGTTGTGATAATTTTGGGCTTTTAATAATTTCTTTGAACTGTTTTTTTTTTTTTTTTTCCTCCCAGGGAGGAATGATTGCACAGCATACATCTTCAATGACTTGTACAAAGAAGAATTGGGTGCACAAGTTTGAATTAATTTGGGATTTTCTCTAATCCACACAGGTCAAATGTATGCTCAAATATATACAGTACATACATCCCCACTAAGGGTTAAATGTCCCTTAGTAAGTTGCACCTCAACCAGTTATTTTTGCTAATCATCAACAAGCTTTTCGCATACTTCTGTCAGGATATTTCCATAAAGAGTGAGTGTTTGTGTGTGTGTGTGTGTGCGCGTGTGTGTGTGTGTGTGTGTGTGTGTGTGTGTGTGTGTTTGTGTGTGTGTGTGTGTGTGTTCCCCTTCTCTATCTTTTTTCTGCCCCTTTCCTTTTTTCTTTTCTCCTCCTCTCTTTAAAAAAAAAAAAAAAGGTCTAATAATATATCAGAAGAATACCAGGTGACAGATGTCTCAACCTGTAGCTGGTGGTACATGTGATATCTCAGCTTGCTACCTGTTTCATCTACGGGAGCAGGACACCTGCCAATACGTTCCTTTTTTTCTTAAAATGGTACCTTGTCTCAGCTTCAACATTTTTTATGTATTCTATGTTCCATTGTGAATCAAATCTGGGTTTATGAGATTTACAAATCATTGCATTCTGTTTTTATTTGTATTTTTACACAATTTCCTCCAGCCTTTTGGAATTGGGGTTGTACTTGGACCAGATCTTTGCCACTTGAAGTTTTTGTGTATTTTGTGAATGCTTTAGCTGTTTTTCAGTCACTCTGACTTTAATAAAACACCTTACTGTTGTTATGAACCATCTCAAAAGAATGTGACAAAGAAGGAAGATCACACATAGTCCTAAAATGATGTTCAATGTTTTAATTAAATAAAGAAACCAAACAGTGTGTGTGATTGTCAGTAAGTCAGTTTCTGTACATGGTAAGGGTATGAGTCAGTGCATACAAGAACAAAAAGATAGAAACCAAATGCTCTGTCTGTCTGTCAGCATGAGGAGCAAAGAGGAGCCAGCTTGCTCAGGTTTGCTGATCAAGCTGGCTAGATCAGCTCCACCCACCAGTTACCTGGACGAGATAGAAAGACAGTGCCAACAAGGAAAGCAAGCCCTGTGGTCATAACACCATTTTGTGCTTTCACTTGCTTTACAACACAGATAAGTAAAAGCAAACGGAAAGTTATTAGTACATTTTTAAAAAAAAAAGAAAAAGTGCAGCACAAGTACAAGTCTCACTGAATAGCAGCAGTCAGTATTTCAAAGAGGGCAGAAAAACTTTGAGAGGAATTATGCATTCAACAGCATTATAATCCAAGTCATTTACATGTTTCTGTGAAGTTTATTAAAAAAAGGATTGAATGGGGAGGTTATTTTTCCGCATGTGTGCTTTTCCTGCCCTGATGTATTGTCAGTAAGCTTGATTGTTTTTCACCATTGCAGAAATAAATCTGTCAATGTTAAGCAAGTTATGTCACCATCATCTTTCATTCTACTTCTATAGTTATTGTACATTCAGCAAAGCCTGTTACTAAGGTTCAAAATTGTTCAGAAACTGAACTCTAGTCTTCAAATATTTATGTTGATGCAATGAACATGGAAATCAACCTTACGTACTCTTGTCAGTTTCCAGTCCTTGAACAACATATTGATTCCTTGTCATGTCCCAGGGGTACTCTTCTGCTACCGTTCTTCATAATAGCACCTAAAGGAAGCAAAATATATATCTATGTATATATATTTTGCTGTACACCTAGCATCCCAGTACTCCTGACTGCTTTCTTTATCTCCCTGACTGTCCCACTTTTCCTTTGTTAACCCCTCCTTTGAGTACTATCCTGGACTTCCTCATTCCACCACCAAGTATCCTTGTCCTCTTTCCTCTGTCCAGAGGAAGCCTTCCCAAACTCAACATCTTTAACTTTCACCACTTAATCTTTGCCCCCACCTTCACTCGCTTCCTCTTCTTGATTTCCTACAGACTAACATCTGATGCTGCTTAGCTACATTCTCCTATCTCTTTCAGATTGCACCATCTGCACAATATGTAGTCCAACTGAATGCACCTTATGCATTCTTTACCCTATGTTCTTGGGCGAAATGGCTGTGTTCCCCACAGCCATTTCTATCCTTTTTCAAAATCCACTACCATATGTCCTTACACATTTCTCTCCTTAACACCATACCTACCCAACACCTCCTCATCACCTCTGTTCCTTTGACCTACATGTCTGTTAACGTCTGCTCCAATCACCAGCCTCCCCTCCCTGGGGGCACTCTCTACCACTTCATCCAACTTACCGCTGATTTCCTCTTTCTCTTGTAACTGGTATCCAACCTGTGAGGCATACATTATCGACAACTTTCAACATCACTGACAATATCATAGCATATAAAGTTTGTGAAGTACAGTAAGAATTGATTAGCTTGTAAAATCACCACATCACATGGACTAGTTGCCATAAGATGCTTGAGGCTCCCCAGTGTGCGCTGGCAGTCAAACGAGCAGTGGTTTGGGGGAATGCACTGGAACAAGTCTCATCCACAGCTTCTCTAACAGATTTCAAACATCTGCTGATAACATCTACCTTCCTTCTTGCCATTATATCCGCCAGCTCTCTCCCTTTAGCAGCCATAGTAAGTACATTTTGAGTTCCTACTCTCACCTCCATTCTCCTGCCTTTTCTTTCCTCTCACTGCCTCCAAAAATGCCTTCTTCCTTTCCTCTTCACAAAGACTTTACATCGGATGCCCTTCCTGACGTGACCGAGCTTGGGATCGGAGCGAATAGCCGTTTTTTGTTTTTTTTCCTATACAAGAATAAAACTGAACATGTTAGAATCATAATTTTTGCATTCCTAAACCTTGACTGAGTGAATCTTGAATATATTTGTAGTATGCACTGTAATAAATGGATAATTTTGCCATGACAGCTGAGGCCTTTATGAGTCCACATAGGATTTTGTAGAAAACCAAGATCAAACCAATAACTTAACAAGAAGTCATTCAATATTATTTTTTAGAATTATTTAAATATTTGTAGCTATCTGTATGAATTACCTTGTGAGGTTAAAATATACCCACTCAAATTTAGATACTCAAATAAAATGCTCAATTGTTGATATGGGACACTGAACTATTGCAAAACAAAATGATTCAGGCAGACAGTGTCTCTTCAGGATAGAGGAGATGATAGAGATGGAGGAACAGCAGTAGATCAAGAAGCATGCTGGAAAAAAAAAAAAGAAACACTGTCCAAAGAANAAAAGGCACAAAGTGGAAGCAATGATTAAATATTAAAGGTTTGATACTTAAACTGAAATACTCATTGAAAACAAACTGACAAGGGGTCTTAAGTAGATATTATGGTGTATTAAAGTATCCCGGGCATTTTTAGCCATATTAATGGCTCTAGGAATGGGGGTGTTAATCTGTTTTTCCATTGGTTGGCCACTGCCCCCCAAGTTGCACTGAAATTTGATACATACGTGCATATTCTTCAAAGGACAAAGCCTAAAATGAAATGTTTGGTGTTTACTGAAATATGTCAAAAACTTTAATTTGATGTCCAAGGTTTTCAGGGGACAGACTCTAATAATTGAAATGGGTGAAGAAACATCATATTTACATACTGTGCACTGCGATGTGTAGATCATGTCAAAATCTGTAGGGCTCGGATTTCTATGGGTTCCTACATCTCCCATGACTACATTACAGTAGTCTCAGTCCCGCTGACCTAAACAATTCTCTGCTCTATATTTCTCACCCTGTGTGTTTCAGTGCATGTTCCTGTTACCTCCCACACAGTAATAACAGCTCTTTGGCCCCGAACAGAAGCCAAGAGCTAAGAGCGATGTTATCATTGCAAACATAATAGACTTATTTACACTGAGTATGTCGTCTTGCTGATGGTTTACATTGATAAATTTATGTCAGAGAACCCCACCACCACCCAGACATACGTTCATTTACCCATGCCATTACTCACCCACCTATACTTAAGTAGAATGCATTATGATTACATTCTGCCTTTCTCTGCAGCCACTTCATGGGTGAATAAGAAGCAAACTCTTTGTCAGTACTAATAGAAGCTTGTGTAGAGGAGGTATGAGGCAAAATATGATTTCCTGTGTTAATAATATACAATAACTTTAATTACAGAAACTTTTTCATTGAAAAGCAAGAAATGTAACAAGTAAACTATAAAAAATTATATAATAGCAAATGACCAGACAGATTGAACTTGTGTTAGACATTGTAGAAAAAGCTGTGTAGGTCAATGTTATGCAAATAAGACATTCATGTTATTTAATTAATAAAATTTGACTTGTTGTTTTTTTGTTACTCTTTTTTTTTTTTAGTCTAAAAAATGGAAACTGTCAAACAGCTGCATTGGAAAATATACATATTTTAAAATATGTGCAAATACTTTTTAGATTTTCGCTGTGCGGCATTCACATTTGAGAATTTGTTGTGTTTTGGACATATTTCTTAAAACGGACATGTAAATTTCCTTACAATTGTTCCTTACATTATACTTTCTGAATGGATTCAGAAAATGTGTTTAAGTCAAGTCAAGTTTATTTATATAGCACATTTAAAAGAGCAACATTGACCAAAGTGCTGCACATTAAAGTATACAGCCCCAAGAACTACACTCAAATAGAAAAAACATTGAAAGACAACAAATAACATAAAATAAATAAATACACTTTTTAAAAAAAGAAATAAAAGAAATACCATAAAAATCAATCATCTAAAAGGAGGTTGCACTGCAGCCAAATGAGTCACTGTCATAATACTGAGTGGCACCCCTCTAGATTAAAATGAATTTGTCGGGAGACCAACTTACTGATTAACTCAATCTAAAGTAGCATGCAACTTTATAGAAAACTGTCTGTGCAGTTAAGGATTACAGTGTTAATGCTATGAATGTCATCCAGTCACAGCCACTCTGCTAAAGTAATTTCCCCAAATAATCCAGGTAAGCTTCTTCAGCACAACCTTGAACTGCATTCAAGACTGTTGACAGCAGAGAGGTGGATTACACTGCAGAAGTGATTTGAGAAACATTGAATGTTTTGATAGTTTGCTCCTGCTGTGAAACTTATCACAAGTGGAATCTTGTGTAACTGCTGTGAATCCAAACATCACAGTCTCTCTTCAAGTCTGCAGAATGGGGATCGTATCTGACACAAATAAGACATACTTCGGTTGCACCATCGCTTTAAGTGTGTGGTTTTCACTGTTTTGTAACAAACGACATTCTGAAAAAGGAAACTCAACAGGGAATTCTAATGTATGAGATTTTTCCTTCATGTCTTTACTCATCAGCTTCGGTCATGAGAGTTTGGGGTATGCTGCAAGTCAGCATCGATCACAGAGTCCAATTCCTTCTTTACGAGCACACCAGTTGAGGTGGAGTGAATGGGGTTACAGCACTGGGAAAAGAGCAAGACAGAGCCTACATCAACTGAAAACCAGCAGGCAAATCAATAAAAGATCAGAGTTCTGGCTGTGATTCAGCTGTTGACAGGATTCTTGTAGGGAGCAGGTGGGGCTGGTAGTAACCTTAGTTTTCTGAGAGATATTCTGTCTTACCCTTTGAGTGATCAGATGGCTTCAGGGACGGACGAGGTGCAGGGTATATTTAATTTTATCTATACCAAGAACAGAACCGATCCCTGTTAAATTATTTATCCTAGATTATGGTGCATGTTTGTATGAAGACAACACCGTATTCACAATTTGCCCTTGAGTGTGTGTCCCTTCCATAAAGAGTGAGTGTGTGTGTGTGTGTGTGTGTGTGTGTGTGTGTGTGTGTGTGTGTGTGTGTGTGTGTGTGTGTGTGTTTGTGTGCATGTGTGTGTGTGTATGTGTGTGTGTAGGTGTGTGTGTGTGTGTGTGTAGGTGTGTGTGTGTGTGTGTGTGTGTGTGTGTGTGTGTGTGTAAAGTGAGTGAGACTCACTCACTTTAAATGGCACATAGTCCACTAAGTTTAAAGCATATTCATTTTATTTATTTAATGAATTAAAGCATTGTTACCCTTAAGACCAATAAGTGAAAATCAGAACATCTACATAAAACGTCCATCCATCCTCTTCCGCCTATCCTGTTCAGGGTCACCAGGGGGCTGGAGCCTATCCCAGCTGTACACCCTGTACAGGTCACCAGCCTGCCACAGGCTGTCACAGACAACACACTCACAACTATGGACAATTTAGAGTGGCCAATTAACCTAACCCCAGTAAGTGCATGTCTTTGGACTGTGGGAGGAGACCAGAGTACCCGGAGGAAACCCACGCAAACACAGTGAGAACATGCAAACTCCACACACAGAGGCCCGGGCCAAGGTGCATTCGAAGCCAGTGCTAACCACCACTCCACCGTGCTGTCGTACATAAAACATATTTATTTTAAACATCACAGAGGGCTATTATTTTACAAATACATTAAGTATAGGTTCACAGGATAACTCAGTAATAACTATTACTGATTGATTGGAAATGTGTCCATCTACAATAATGGGAAAAACAAGGTTTTTACAGGACTCTATGATTTAGCAGCTTGTAGAACTACTTTTAGCAGCCATAACTTGAAGTATTTTTTTTTCAGTCTTTTACATTGCTGTGTAGGAATTTTGTTCCACGCTTCTTTACATTGTTTGAGGTCATTGAATTTTGCAGGCATTTACTTACTCTTTATTAAAGTTTTGACACAGCATGTCAATCAGGTTGACATCTGGATTTTTACCAGGCCATTGCAACAAATTCATTCTTTTCATTCTCAGCAATCTTGTTACTGATTTGTAACCCATTTTGGTCAAGCTTTAGACAAGTGGCCTCGCATTAACCCCAAAGAATACTTTGTGACCACAACTGAGTGACCGTAAGGTGACCAGGTCCTGTAACTGTAACTCATCACCCCTCCACCACTGCCACTGTGCTTGATTTATATGCAGCAAAGGAGCAAGAACAGGAGCCATCACAGAAGGACAGGCTCCTGCATGGCTCCTGCACCACTTACAGATCAAAGAAGTGGCCGATATAGAAAAATTGGTAGGAAAAATCCTACCAATGGCTGGATAAAGTTGGGCTGAAAGACAGCCCAGAGGCACTAATCATGCCATCTCAGGAACAAGCTCTAAGCACAGGATTGATAGAGGCTGGGGTCTACTACAACAAGCAAGACTCTAGGTGCAGGCTGTGCCCCTGAGACAATAGAACACAAAACAGCAAGGCGCAAGATGCTAATAGGCAGGGCATGGAACACCATAACCAAGTGGCTGGCATAGTATACAGGAACATCTGTGCCGAGTATGACCTGGATGAGGTCAAAATGGGATACGCCACCAAAGGGGGTTGAGAATGAGTGAGCTAAGATCCTGTGGGATTTCCAGATACAGATGTACAAACTGGTGATGGCTAACCAACCAGACATAGTAGTGGTGGACAAGCAGAGGAAGAAAGCTGTGGTGATAGATGTAGCAATGCCAAATGATAGTAACATCAGGAAGAAGGAACATGAGAAGCTTGACAAATACCAAGGGCTCAGAGAAGAGCTAGAGAGGATGTGGAAGGTGAAGGTAGTCCCTGTGGTAATCTGAACACTCGAGGCAGTGACCCCCCCAAACTGGGAGAGTGGCTCCAGCAGATTCCAGGAATTACATCCAAGATCTTTGTCCAGAAGACTGCAGTCCTAGTAACAGTTAAGAGACTGTGCAGGTCCTAAAAACCTCTTAATACATCATTTACTAATTCCAGGAAAACAGTGAGGGCTTTGGTAAGTCCAAAAGGTATTACAAATAAAAATGCCAAGTGGTGTGTTAAATGCTGTTTTCCATTCAACACCCTTGTGGATTCTGACCACATAGTAGGCATTACAGAGGTCTAGCTTGGTGAATATTGTCACGCCTTGGAGGGGTAAAAAGTGGAACTCATGAAAGGACGAGGGTACTTGTTCTTAACAGTGATATCATTTAAATCCTGGTAGTCAATGCGTGGACGACGGGTCTTATCTTTCTTTGCAACAAAGAAAAAACAGGAGAGGTTGAGGGTTGGATTACTCCAGCTTCTAGGGACTCCCACCAACTCCCTCTCAGGCTGTGAAAGATTATATAGCTTACTGGTGGGAAGTGGAGGTGGAAGTCAGTGGAACACTCATAAAGACAGTGTGGAGGAGGTTTTAGGGGCATGATCAGGAAAGGATGTGGTGAGCGTGAGATTGCCAATGAGCACTGGAGGAGAAATCCACCACAGCACCCAGCCTCCACCGCAAAATGTTCCAGAGAGGGATGTGCAGCATCCCAGAACACAGCTTCAGCAGGAGCCGGGCTGGCAGTTGGAGTACCCAGCGCCCCCACAGAGAGACCGGGGCCATGGTGTCTGGGGAGAACACAGGAGTCATGTCGCCATGAATTGTCTTACTTAAGTGCTGCCTGCATTCAAATCAGTGGCTAGTGAGAACCTGTTGCATTCCCAGTGAATAGCCCCCGGCCTAAATATAATGATCTTAATCAGATCTTCTGGGTCCATGTCTAGCCAGATAGTACTGTCAAGGCCACAAGGCCAGTAATCCAAAGGGGATCCAAAGGAAGAACCAACAAAGACTCAAATCAGAGTTTCACAATCTTCACAATCTTCATTCACTTGCACACAAGTGAATGAAGTTAAGAACTTAGGGGTCTTGGGAGAAGCACAGGGGTCTCTTCTAGATCTGGAAGGGAATATCTACTGGGAGAGAGGTGACAGGTGCTAATCCAAGGTCCACAGAGATACTTGCACAAGAGAACTGAGAGTGAATTGGCTTACTTGGAGTCCGAGAGGGAGGATTTCCAGAAGGAGGGGTAGGGCGCCGGTATGTGTCCAGGGAAGGGTTGCTGTTGGAGGGTGAACAGGCAGGTGAGGGATGAGTGGTCTAGGATGATCTACGATGGGTTTGACAGAATAAACCAGCTTGCTTGACAGATGACTCTAGACGGTAAACGAGAGCTCTTCAGATGCCGAAGGAGAAACTGGAAACCAGGAGAAAAACGCTGGCACAGGTGCACAGAGGATTCACCAGGAGTCTTGATTTGGCCTGATTACCACTCGAAGAAGGAAGACTATCTGGTGGAGACTGGATATAACAGCTGGTCCTTTTGTGCTGAGATTGATGAGGTCGATGGCAAACAGATGTTGCAGCTGAAGAGCGGGAAACCTCAAGGGTCCACCCGAAAGAGGAGGAGAATGCTTTGCATTGCTGCCCAGCCTGGAGAAGACAGGGAGGACGAAAACAAACCGGTGCCCACTATGACACACATTCCTGTAGGTTTGTCCAAAGGTTTGGCTTTTATTGTATTTGTTAGAAATATGGCTTCATTCCAATCAGAGAACAATATTTGTTTTATTTTTAGCTTTTTACCCGTGAGCCTGGAATTACACATTTTTATGTAACTTTGTAACCTTTAAAGGGGTATAATTTCCCCCTTTTTTAATGGTGGGTCCACTAGAAAGAAGAAAAAGTGGCTAATATATGTTGTCATTAGCCAGCATTACCAGCAATACAGCATAAATTGAATGAACAGAGAATAAAATAGACGGAAGCATTATTTATTCAAGTTCACATTAAGTTTATTGTATCACAAGGAGAGTCACTGGAGGTCAAGTACAAATAAAATATTTATGTATTTATTTATTCAGAAGTGTGGAGAAAATGCACTTTGTTTTTCATCAAAGCTCTGTATGAAATAGCCTGGTGGAAAAATTGACAACATACTCTTAATGCAGCCTAGAAATTATGTTTAGATATTCTTAAACTGTTGTCTCAATTAAACTGTGAAAACAGGCATAATTGTAAATGGACTAGTTCTTATATAGCGCTTTTCTACTCTGTCTGAGCACTCAAAGCGCTTATACAACACATTTACCCCATTCATACAAGCACTTCCATGATGAACTAAGCTAAGTGCTTTTTTTTAATTATCTAACATTCACACTCCAATGCTTGCATCAGAGAATAACTTGGGGTTAAGTATCTTGCCCAAGGATACATTGGCATTCAGCCTGGAGTAGCCAGGAATCAAACCACAGACCTTCCGATCAGTGGGTGACCTGCTCTAACTCCTGAGCTACAGCCACCCCTTGTGGCTGGAATATGTTCAAAAGTAACAATCATTGCATAAATTAAGCACCACATTCAGCAAATGCTGTTGCCTGCCAAAGAGGTGGTTGGGGTGGATGGTGGATGTACAGAGCATCAGTTGGAGGTTCACTTGGTTTAAGCATCAAAACATTTTCATTAATGTTACGGAAAAATTGTGGGGTTATCTTCTTAGAGTCTTTCTTTGTTTATTACCCGAGTACTGCAATAACCTAAACATAACCATCGAGAGTTTAATTAGGCTGTGGCCACCACTTTGTAAAGCAAAGAAAATCATGTTTTGACAGAAAACCACATCGTCAGTAAATACTGATTCGTTAAATATCCTAACTGTTGTGATTTCCCAAATACATACAATGTTTTTATGTTACACAATAATATTCCCTCATTTAGGTGGTAGAAAATTTAAGCTGTTCAGTTTTATGTTTCTTCAAATTGCAGTTACTTTAATTGTAAGTAAGCATTATTATTATTATAGGTATATGATGTACAATGAATTGCAATTAGCTGAATCAGGTTAGTGTTTGTCCTCTTTAATCACTTTGTATCATCTGTTTTAGGAAATGTTGATTCTTCTGTTTTTCTGCTAAATCTGCCTGTTAGACAGCTCTAAAAAACAGCACGTCAGTGAAAGGGTCCTTGTTAAGCAAAGCCTTGCAAAAAGCAATGAAATAAAACCTAAAAATGAAGGTAATAAGTGGGTGAAGGGATGTGTAGGCCATGTGTATGTGTGCATCCCACATATTCCACAAGCAGTTATATTAACTCATGCATTAAAATGATAATGCCTCATTTTATTCCACTAGAGACTTCTTAATGACCCGCCCCTGTCTCTCCTCTCATGCTGTCGCTCTCTGCTTTAATCCCATTTCGTTTCCTCCCTTATTGCCCACTCATTCCCTCTCATTTAGCTCTGATTAAAATGTGTTCACTGATCCTCCTCTATTCCTATCCTTACCCTCCTTTTCCCTTTATTCTCCTTAGCACAACTTTATCTCAGATAAAATATTCTTTCAAGTCCTGCTGTCCCTCGAAACTTCCAAAGCAAGATCCAAAATCTTACCAAAGTTCAACCAGAGAGTTGACATAGCACCCAGACTTCAGTCGTCTTAGCTGATACTGTTTCATTTATTTATATACTTATTTTGTACAGAACAGAGACCAGGGATCTGTGCTACAACATGTTATCAAATCACTAATTTAACCCAGGTTTGGGTCATGGGGGCAGCAGTCTAAGCAGACAAACCCAGACCTCCCTCTCCCCAACCACTTCCTCCAGCTCATCCAGGGGAACACTGCGGGATTCCCAGGACAGCCAAGACATGTGATCTCTCCAGCGTGTACCCTGGGGCCTTCTCCCAGTAGGACACACCTATAGCACCTCACCCAGAAGATTCCTAGAAGGCATCCTAGTGAGATGACTGAACCCCCTCAGCTGTCTCCTTTCTATGTGGAGGAGCAGCAGCTCTGCTCTCAGTGCCTCTCAAATGACTGTACTCCTCACCCTATCTCTAAGTTTGAGACCAGCCACCCTTCAGAGAAAGCTAATTTCCGCTGCTTGCATCTGTGATCTAATTCTTTTGGTCACTAGAGCTTTTGATCATAGAGGGCGAGAGCAGATCGACAACATTTACAGCTACACTTTAATGCTCAGCTCTCTTTTCACCACAACAGATTGGCACAGCATCTGCATCACTGCAAACGCAGATGGGATGTTTAAATGTCTGAGAATGAATGAAGAACAAATATAAAAACATAAGTCTGCATGTAAATTTGATATAAGGTCAGCAAGTACAAATAGGTGTCCTGAATTAGGATCATATTCATGCTTATGGAAAAATAAAATTGTTTTAAAATTGTTTGCAGCTGTGATGACCCACCCTGCCTTCCTTTCAGCTGGCCTATATGGCAGTTCTTTTATGCAGGCATTGGAGAGGAGGTGTGGCTTGTTTGAGCACCTGGGCCCAGTGTGCCAGTGTCCTACAAAAGCCCTTACAGCGTAGTCACTGGATGGCTTTCCTCCCTGAAACACCTTTCTGAATTATGGTTGGATCTTGATTTGGTTTCTTGCAATAAACAACATTGCATATACTATCTTTACACTGATGCACTCGCTTACACCACTGATCATACTGACTACACACACCATACTTAAGTTCTTTTATTGCTTCTTTTATTTAAACATTTGTAATTGGAATTTGTGTGTGTCTCCCTTTTTCTCATGGTGGTGTGGCCTGGTTTGTGGTAACATGCTCACCAGAGAAGCACAATAGAATAGAATAGAATAGAATAGAATAGAATAGAATAGAATAGAATAGAATAGAATGCCTTTATTGTCATTTTACAGGATGTACAATGAGATTGGAGGGCCACTCCTGTTTCTATCCAGTGCCATGCAATAGAAAGTCAAACTCTCTACAATCTATTATAATCTAAAAATATACATAAAATAAAACACAATGTATAAAATATACAAAAAATAAAATGTATAAAAATATATACAGAAAATAAAATGTATTAAAATACAGAAAATAAGAGAATGTATAGAAATATATACGATGTAAAAAAGGTAAAATAAGTGTATACATATAATAATGAAGATGGTGAATGAATATTGCACTAGTGGATGAATACTGGATATTACACAAAGAAATTAAACATTATTGAAAAACTTCAGACACTCCCACATACAGAGGTCTGAGGGATCTCCAGGATTGGTGACGCTGTTTTCCAGAGATTAGGTTTGTCAGTAGGCGATGATTTCATACCTGTTTATCTCTAATTTGGAACATAACCTGCTCCTGGGCAGGATGGGTTATGTTACCATGGTAGTATACCCTGGTAAGAAGTGAACCAGCTTCGCAATACAGAAAACTCCGGTTTATCACTGAAGTTGCATCCATAAAACTGAAATCCTGCTTCGTATTACCGGCCTCAGCACCGTAAAACTGTTCACTTTTACTTAAAATGCCAGTCAAGCTGAACATCTCTCATTTAAACTCAATTGCATACAACCTATGTAAAAATGCAAATAAAACAATTACAGTACAAGCAACATTTCAAAGAGCTGCTACTTTTTTCCCCCATTATTCTTTATCTTTGTAACCTTTAAAGGGGTTACAAATGGGACATTCAGGCATTTATGACCATGAGTAGAGCTTCAGTGAACTTTCAGTGAACTTTCTTCAGCAAATGTTTTGCAGAAGCAAGAAATGCATTTAATACTTGTTTAGGATAAAACTCACCTTTTACATGTTTCAGTGGATACTTTGATCATATCGTGTTAGAAGCAAAAATAAATAAATAAAAATGAAATACCTATGTAATCATCACAATCATTAAAATTAGAAGCTGCTTTATTGTATAACATGACTTTTTGAATAAAATTTCTTTCTATAAAATTACCAAATTTTGAAAGGAATGCTGTTTCAAATTTTTAACTCAAATTCTGATTCTTGTTTATTTATACCAACATATCCTTCATGGTTTCTAATAAATCAAGTACAAACTGTCATAAGCTCCATGTATAATGTGTTGTTACTGCATTAATG
>JASGAU010389189.1:0-12438 GCA_030220045.1 Australoheros facetus
TCTTCTTTTAGCATCGTGAAGCTCTACTTAGAACCTTCTTAAGATCCAACAGTGCAAAATGCAAATTCTTGCAATTTTTTAACTGGTCTTAAGATTTTGAATGTATTTGAAGTAAATGGCCAAATGTTTGTAGACAGTATTTGTGAAGCCTTTCTGTCACTGAATGTTGAACCTGCTAAAACTAAAAGGAAAGTGCGGCTGAGTGCAGTCGTTCCTCCGCAGCATCTGTTGATACAGAGGTAGATGAACACTGTTTTCAGCAGCGTTATGAGTCATCTTACTCTGAACGATGGTGCTGACCACAAACCATTCAGAGCAGCCAGAGTATGTAGACGGGAACGATCACCTGACATCTGCAGCTTTTTCTAACTTACTTCTTTTTCTGCTGCTCACAGCGCTGTCCAGCCTCTCCTCCCAGTCTCCCCCCTCCTCGCCCTTCATCACCCCTTCGGCAGAAAACCCTCCTCCTCTCCTCCCTGCGCAGACCGCCCTCCCGACTGACCTCAGCCTACCACACCACGAGCCCGCCAAGGTGGACAAAGCAGTCGATGAGTCACAGCCCCTTGCAGAAACCGAGGCGGAGCCCATCGGCCAATCGGAAGACGAGTCGGAGAGCTTCGACCAATCACAGAGCAGCCCCTGGGAGCCGAGGCCGTGGCCCGAGGGACGGCAGGTTCTAACCCACCTGGTGGAGGGATTTGTCATCCAGGAGGGGCTCCAACCATTTCCTGTACGGACACAAAAGCAGGGAAAAACAGAGCTGCTGTTAACCACAGTTAGCATTTTAGTTATTGGTGCTTTTAATCTGAAATAAGCAGCAGCAGCAGCACTACACCGGTTTGGGTGTTTAATCTCCTCTTAGAGCTCACTGAAATGGATTTGTATGATGAATAGAGCCTCAGTGTTTTTCAGCCTCCGTATTTCTCAGTAACACTAAAATTATTTTGGTCTAATAGACAGTTTAATCTGCTTTGGCACTAAGTGACCTTTATAAATATTAAAGTGGGGAAAAGTCCTGATTTTAAACTGTATGCACAGACCTGTGTGTAAAAGTAGAATAAATATGGCTGGAAGTAAATTCATTTCATCCTTATGTTGCTGTCTCGCAGTGCATTTACAGGCACCTTATTTCTGTCGAGCAGGTGAACCGCTCGTCCCTGCTGGTTCCAGAGCAGGTGGCCAAACCACAGGAAGTGAACGGGACCAATGGGAAAGCAGCGCTGCCTGTGACGGACGCCATCAAACAAACCGAGCAATCCACAGATTCGGATGAAGAGGAAGGAGGAGACACGGACGACCCCGGGACCAGTAAGGAGCACTTTAGCTTTTAAACTTTGCCCCCGCCCTGTCAGCATTATTTTGATGGTCAGCCTCATTTATTGCACCACAGATGATCAAACAAAAGCAGCATAGCTTCAGATGTTTCTGCGCCTTCAAAGATGGAAACTTTTTCCTGAGAAGTGCAGATAATAAATGTGTCCTGAGACACTGCAGCACCTAATAAAAACTAAAAACTGGGTTCAAGCTCCAGCATCTTCACGCCGTGTTCCTCATGATGGAGCTACACTGTGATTTTAAGCTGTCCTAGCCGACAGGACTGTGGTGATATCATGACCGTGGCTTTAAACCGGACGATTAAAGGTCGCCAGAGATAAATTAAGACGGAAATTTTGGACCGCCTTCTCACGATGTAATGGCTGCTCCGACCCTGACATGACATCACGAGTACTTGATTAAAATCAAATGAAACGACCTCGTGGGAATAGATTCAATTCAAACATGCAAATCCAAATGTTTGAAGCTCAAAAAAAGAAACCAAGAACATCTTGTTGCGCAGCAGACGCTGGTTTGCATGTGTCCAGAGTTAGCAAAGCGGCTGCGCAGTATTATCATCATCATCATCATCATCGAGTCTGCGTGTGTGTTACCGTATGTGTGTCGAGCAGCACGCTGAACGTCTGTATCCACCTTCATACGTGAAAGAAAGCAGCGAGCGGGAGCTTCTCTCCCGAGTGTCACGCCTGCCAGCATTCAGCATGTAAATCACTCGGGTTTGCAGTTTGTCGGTCAGTTTGAATTAACAGCACAGTTTCCACTTGAGACTCCACAGTCAGTCCAGCGTGTTTTAAAGTGTATCCACAGTGACTTATGGGCTGTGAAGTGCTGCAGCCTCACAGAGTGTATTTATTGTAGTTTCTGTGGCAGATCCTGATACAAAGATACCAGAAAAGGCTTCACTGAGACCTCAGTGTGCGAAACGTTCCTCCTCAAACATCAGACAAACTTCTTTCCATTACATGAATTTGTTGCATAAATGAAGGCGTTCCTGTGGCACTTGAAAAACTTTTAATCAGACTTTTTACCTGCAACCATGAAGGTTTTTAATGACCTGAGAGCAAATAAGGAACTAATGTACTCGTGTATGTACTCGTGTATGTACTCGTGTATGTAGTCTGCAGAGTCCGGTTTGAGCCTCAGGCCGTTTCCTGCCTGTGCTTCACTGCCTTATTAAATAAAAGCCACAAATTAAATCTACAATAAAAGCATAATTCAGACTTTACATAAGGTCAATAAGATTAAGGGTAAGATTGATGTATTAACGCTTATAGAAAAGGGAATAAAGTTTCTCATGGATGCATCGAGCAAGGACAAAGACCTTAGTCGCCCTCCAGGAACGGTGGTTTTTCCCTCTCTGAGGGAACATGAGAACATGAAGTTAAACCTGAAATTCTGCTCTGCCCACCCCTATAAACCTGTCCCATCATGCTCTGGACCTGGGGCTTGTTCTGCAAGGCAAGGTCAGCTTATCCTAATATTAGCAATCAAGCTGTCACATGAAAGTGGGTATCCCCCCTCCTGAGAAATGAACTGATGCTTTAACAGTTTAGTCACCAGCAGAGCAGCTGATTTGACACAAAAACATCAGGTTCAATCTGAAGAACAGGCGGAGACAACACCCTGCAGATACGGCAGCACAGTGAAAGTGTGTATGAGAGTTTTTGGGGTCGAAGACGTTAATACCCTGAAAACTCAGCGGTAAACCCGAAGTTCCCCCACATATCCCCAAATCCTGCCTCAGTACGGCTCTGCTGGCCTCTGTGATGATGTGATAGATGTGGGAGGTGTTCAGCCTTGAAGCCAGCAGCAGAAACCATATTTTATCAGCCAGGATGCCTCTGTGAGCACCGTCCTCTGCTTCGCTCTCTCATTCCACCGTGTTTGTGTTGCTCTCGCAGGGTCGGGCCACAGAGACCGGACGGTGCTGCACTGCCAGTTCTGCGGGAAGAGGGGCCACGCACACAACTTCATGCGCTCCAAGCGGTTCTGCTCCACTTCCTGTGCACGCGGGTGAGGCCTCGCTTCATTGGCTTAAGTGCTAAAGAGAGCAGCTGTGATGTCATGAGACCTTTAGACATTGTAGAGGTGCTGCTGTAGCAGCAGCACAGGATGTGGTGTGCGTGCGGCCTGTGTGGAGGCGCACAGGTGTCAGATATGAGTGTGAATGAAAGCAGTGGAATGAGGAAATATCAGCACCACGTGTCTCTGTGCCCCCCCCAGGTTTAACGTCCGTCTGACGAAGCGTCTGCGGGCTCTCAGCGCAGGAAGTCGCTCGGAGAAGCCTCGTCCAGCCCTCAACCGGGCGGAGTCGGTCCCTGGGAAACCTCTGTTACTGCGGCTGGTACGGACACTGAACCGAGCAACACTTTAACCACTGCAGCAGGAAAATACTGTGAAAATACTGCAGTACAGGAAAGTTAGAGCACAGAATACTGCATGAGGCTCACGCATACACAGACTAGTGTTACAGGTTTACTCATAAAACACAATTTTAAGTCTTTTATGGAGACTTGTGGAGTTTATCTGACTGACTGCCTTCTAAAAGTGCTTTACTGCATTTATAGTTTAATATCTTTCAGAATAAAAGCCCTGCAGAAACACTGACCCTGAAACTGAACATTTTTCACAATAAAAGACTGAAACAAACAATCCCACTATACTACCTAGAAATGGAAAACTGTATTGTCTCAGTCACGTGCAGTGAATATTTTTGGATTTGGTCTGATAAACGAGCCCTTTGAAGGCGGCCCTGTGGGCGCAGTGACCCGTGGTGGCCTTTAGAGGTCAGCAGAGAGACAACAAACTAATAAACTGCATGTACATCAATGCACCCGTTTTAATAAAGTTACTGCTTAGCAGCACTTTTACTTTAAATCATATTTATTGGGATGAAAATGCAGGACTTTTGCTGCTTTAATGAAGTATTTGTACACAAGTTTTGGATGAAGTCGCCCGTTTCTTTTCAGCCTCGTGATCTGTGGAGCGCCGGACGGCGTGAGAAAGACGGAAAGGAGAAGGCAGCGGCGGCAGGAGAGGAGGAAGAAGAGGATGACATGGTCGTAGGTGGAGGCAGGGAGGAGGAGGAAGAAGACGATGACGGAGGAGAGGAGGATCCTGCTGTCACCATGACGGTCAGGGTGGAGCGTCGGGCGGCACGGAGAGCGAGGAGGGCGTCGGCGCCGGCCGTGACCACCTCCACGCCCACCACCACGTTTAAGCCGGCCCCCTCGCAATGGAGCGTGGAGGAAGTCACCGCCTTCATCCACACGCTGCCAGGTAAATATGAGCAGATTTAAAGGTGTCGAGCTCCTCCCGGGACCTTTAAATCAAACCTGATTTATGGCAGCGCGCTCGGCATCTTAATGATCAGCAGCCCGCTCACAGCCTCTCTGCATCCCACACGTCCTATTAAAGGTTTCGCAAAATGCTGAAATGAACCGCTGAGTGAAGTAATGTGCATACTTTCAACCACCCACTGTCACACTGAGGGAGGCTGCTGTGAAACATCTGGAGGAGAAACAACAGTGAACCTCGGTGTCGCTCCTCAGCTGGAATCACATCAGCAGCAAAGATGATTCTGTAGTAAACACTGTCAGGGTCTTAGGTAGTTATAGTTTAATCATTAACGTGCACAATGTATGATTGTCATCTGATTTTTTAAGATCACATCTGGATCTTTAATTATGGATGTAGGAAAAACGGGATCTGCTCTGGGATAGACTGTCAGCGTGAGGCCTGTGGATAAACTAACTGTTAGCTAACCACGCTGGATAAACAGAGTTCATGCAGATCTTACTAAAATACTCAAATCTCTGTTTGCCCTCCTACACGATCAGGATCAGAAATCAAACCTGGGACACGGGTACATCTTAGGTCCCTGAAGGGTCTGTGAAAAGGCCTAGTGTTAAAACTGCAGTTCCTCAAATGTCCACTTGAGGCTCCATAAATGAGTAGATGGCCTCTGTGGATGATTTCCTCTTCGTGGCACCTGCACACGGGCGATTCTTTTAATAACTCACCAGTTTAAATTGCATTCAGTTACTAAATCTAGAGGCACGCCTACTTTAACTGTGCTTCCCTGTAGCAGGGCTGCCGCAGTGCCTCCGAGCAGAAGCGTGAGCGTTTCTAAACTCTGCGTTGGCGTTTCAGGCTGCAGTGACGTGGCCGAGGCTTTCCGGGTGCAGGAGATCGACGGCCAGGCTCTGCTGCTGCTGACCGAGGACCATCTGATGACCAGCATGAACATCAAACTGGGACCTGCTCTGAAGATCTGCGCTCACATCAATGCACTGAAAAACCAATGAGAGACAAAAAGATGTATAACATGAGAAACAAATTGAGAGGAAGAGAAAACATAGTTTCAATATGGAAGGAAAAAAGGCAATAACAGAGAAATGGACAAGGCAAAGCTGACACCGAGGATGACACAACGATGAGGTCATTCATCATTTCTGAGATTATAAGTGGAGGTGTGGCCTTAGCAGACGGGACCTGGAGAGCAGTGCAGGAGCACGACGATGCCAGAGTCCAGGAGAAATTTCACCAGTTTGGGGCCCTCTGGCTGTAGCAGGAGACCGGGGGGGTGGGGGGGTGGGGTTTTGTAACTTTGTGTATATTTTACATGCCGCTGGAGAGTGTACATTTGAAGCTATTTGATGAAGGAGTTTGAACATTTAATATATAAAATTTGTCTATTTAGTTTTTTTAGAACGTGACGTCAACATCAGAGCTATCCAGTAGCTAACATAACCCGTGTGTGTAAAAGAAAACAACAATAATACGTAGACTTTGTAAGTGATTAATGAAAGTTTAATGTTTTATATCACTATATTCTGGACAAAAACATGTCTGTGTATTAAAAAAAGTCACTATCAGGGTAGAGACTGGTGTCTTTAATCGTCACATTTTTATGGTATCCTGCTTGAAATTATTTAATAAATGATTAATCATTAACCAAAGGATTTATTTATCTTGTTGTTTGAAATAAATTCAAGGTTTTAAATTGCCAAGCAAATAACCCTGGGGGGCACCTTCGCAGTAACCCCGGGGGGTAAATAGGCAAAGGACCTCCCACCAAACACGTACGTATTTAAGACAAAAATCGTTAGCACTGAATGTGAGCACGGAGCCGTGTGGAGCACATGTTACACAGTGAGGAACAAATATCGTTCCATCTCGTTGGGTTTTCATGGGAGATAATGATGGCAAATATATAATTCCACTTTATTCTAAAAGGTTAAAGAGGATCATTTGTGGATATTTTCTTAAATAGTCTATTTTTAATAGTAATGTCCAGTAATAATGATACTGAAATGAAATAATGTGTAGCAGGACTCTCAGTATGGATTTTGTTCATGAACGTTGTGTTTTGAGTCTTTTAATTATGTTTTCTTAAACATCATTAAATTAAGACTTATTTAGTCCAAACAGCTTTTTAATAAAAACAATTACTTTTATATTTCAATATAAACATTTCAAATAATAATTTACAAATTTAAAATTATTAAACAGTAACGTGACCAGATACAGTATTAATAATATTAACCCAGGACCACAATCTATGTGCATAAACGCTTCAGATTTACAGTGTAATATTTCTCCATGCATACTGCTGTGCAAAAGTCTTGAGCCAATGCTCGTTTAAATTTTCCATCCAAACAGCCGCGCTTTAATTTTTAAAGTGCTCTTGAGCAACAGTTCTCCAGGTCGCCAGTCTGTTGCAGTGCAAACACAGACAGACACACAACCATTCACACCTAAGGTTGATGTGAAACGATAAGTCAGTTTTTGTTAAAGCCAAACTGTGAAAGTGACTCGAATGTTTCTGAAAGTCCATTTTTCAGGATTTCAGGAAGTGTTTTTAATCCAGAAAAAAAAAACGCGTGAGAATCTAAAGCAACAGGCTCCTGAACGCAGCACGTAACGGCCTCCTCAATTTTTGAATCTTTGGGTTATAAAGGTTTCATTCACTGTAACAAATCAGGTGAGCTACAATGTCCCAGAACACTGAAGGGACCTGAGCAGCAGGCATGGTGATGATGGGATGGAGGGAACACCAGCAGGGGGCCACAGTGATGCAGGTGAGTGAGACCTGATCTGGGTCCCGGGCTCAGAGCTGCTTCCTGATGGATTTGCGTTTGTGTTTTTCTGTCTGAGCCTTTCGTGTCTGCTTTAGGTTAGGATCTCACATGTGCTCCCATTGGCTCTGGAGAGGGTACGACTTCCACCACACCCGGTGATAAATCTTATTCTGGGCATTTTTCTGGTGGATCAGCTTCAGCACTGAGGAGCAGGACTGCTTTTACCTTTGGACATTTTAAAGATTTTAAATCTCTTAATCTGCTCAAAATCAAAGATTTTTTTGCTACAGTTATTTCTACAAATATTTTTGAACACATTTCAGTTTAGTGTTCTTTAACACACAGTTATCATCTGGCCTTTCTGCCTTTTCCCTCACACGGACATAAAAAAGAAGGCTCTCGAGGAGCTGCCACCTTCCTGAAGTTAAAGTTACTACTTAATTGTATTTTTATTTTTGGCGCGCGTAAAAACGCACGGCAGCTCGACATGTCACAGATGCGCAGGCAGCTCCTTGGCACCGCGGCCAGCTGCGCGGGTTGGGTGGGGGTCATCGTGGCCACGGCCACCAACGACTGGGTCCGGACCTGCGACTACACCGTGACCACCTGCGTGCGCATGGACGAGCTGGGCTCCCGCGGCCTGTGGGCAGAGTGTGTCATCTCCCCTTCCCTTTCCCACTGCGTGGGTCTCAACCAGATCCTCACACTGCCCGGTGAGAACAAGGGAGGGAGGTTGGGGGGTGCTCTCGTGCATAATTTAATTTGTGTGATAAAGTTGGTTTTGCAGTGTTTTTAGATTATAGATGTNAAACAAAACAAAACAAAAAACAGGCTTAGTTGGCAACACTGAGCATAACTGAGGTCCACTTGTTTTTAAGGGGTTGTTCCGGCTGTCGGCACTAACCTAGTGACAATTCAGTTTGGAGCGGCACAGGAATGCTGTCATATATATCAATCATATTTCAGAACTAGTAAAATCAAATAAATTATTTTAATGTCATAAATTGCTTCAGCAGTCACCTTTCAGGGACTTTTATTGTGAAAGGAAGGGATTAGAAGTAGGCATGTGTAGCGGAAATCAGGTTCAAAGCGTTCACCTGCACAGGTGACCAACAGTTTAAACTGCTTTATGGTATTTATACATTTATATTGCAATAATATTTTTTACTAGTGTAGTTCTGTTGTTTTAGACACTGAATTTCAGACGTGGTTTATAAACGACTATTTTAAAAGCTTTTAATTGTTTGATCAAATGTACCTGCCTAATAATAAAAACTCTGGATTATTTAATCCTGAGAGGAAGCTCAGGCTCAGACAGGAACATGAATCCTGATTAATGCGTGTTTTTCCTGCACCTGTAAAATCTGAGAGGAGTCTTCGGTGCCATGCGTTCACATTCCTGCTGTGCTGGGAATTTAAAGCTTACTCCCTCTCCCAGCCTATCTCCAGACCTCTCGTGCTCTGATGATCTGCGCATGTCTGCTGGGTCTCCCCGCCGTGCTGCTGATCCTCATGTCCATGTCCTGCGTCCGGCTGCAGAACGACACCTCGGCCATCAAGCGGCGCCGCGCCCGAGTGGGAGGGGTCCTGTTCCTCTTCATGGGTGAGGAGGCCCCACACACACACACACACACAGTCATGTTTCCATCACATATTGATTTCCTGAGTGTTGATTAGCTGATGATAGCTGCTACTTCACTGACCAAAGTCATCACACTGAATTTCACTTTTCCCTGAAGGCTATGAAGGAGAATCGATGAGGACTCAGGAAAGAGAATCAGAGAATCGGACTGCGCGTAAAAACACATTTGTTTCATGTGCTCTGATCATTTTGTGTTACATGAGCCGTGGATGTGCTAGTTTCTGCTTTAGTGAGAGTCAATGTCATGTAACTGCTGTGACAGGCAGGATGAAGACCCAGAGACACAAACTTAGACTTCAGCTTTCTTACCTAAATGAAGGACATTAACAAGGCTGCACAGGAGCCAGCAGCACAAAAACCTAACTGATTTGGGCTTGACTTAAACTGGGCATGAACACGAGGGCACACAAAGCCAACACTGAGGATAACAAAGAGAAATCCAGACAATAAATACACACTAGGTAATCAGGGGAATCGGACCCACCGGGGAACACAGCTGTACAGAATCACATTAACAAGACAGAGGAAGCAAAACTGAACACAGAGCGCAAGAAAAAACAGACTGTCAAAGTAAAACAGGAAATGACTAAATACAGAGACCAGGACTAAGAACTAAGGCACTTGAACGTCACACAGAAACCAGACAAACATCAGGACCATGACAGTCAAAATAATTCATGATGGCGTTCATAAAGGCTGCAGGACAGCCACAGCTGAGTCACGGTGAACATGAATATATGACTATAGGTTCTTTAGAAAAGGCAGTATCTTAATGAGATGCAGCATCATGTTCACAGCTGCAGATTTAACCGTGGATAAAGGTTCAAACATATCAGCAGGAAGTGGAAAACATTATTAAATGTCAGTTATGCTGACTGTTTGGACAGATGTTGACTGGCTGTGACTTATGGGATGGTATTATCTTCTTTCCTTTCATGAAGGATGCTCCAGTCTGCTAAAGGAGGTAATAAAGGAAGCCCTGACGATCCTTTCTTTTGGGATTCAAAGAATTAATGAAATAATGTCTCATTGATAAGTCTGTGTACAGCAAATACTTCAAATATGCTTTATTAATATTGCAGATCTTCTCTTATTGTACTGACCAAATGGTTAAAGTCCTCATGCACTCACTGCTGTGCAGCCTTCTGTGTTTAACCACTTAAGCAAAAAAGAAAATACATAACATGAAATTGTGACTTTTTTTATTCTAAATGGAGATTTTTTTTTTTGGAAACATAAACTTAGAGGACAGTTTTTGGTTTAAGAGGCTTTTTGTAGACTTTCAGAGAACAGTTGTTTTTTGGCTGTGCGGCACTCGGGTCTTTCCCAGCTGCAGCAGGAGGAAGGATGGACGGTCCGGATCTGTCAGTCTGCTTCCTGTCAGATGAGACAGGTAGTTCCTGTCCACAAACTCCGGGACGACAGCCACACTTTCATCCTTCAGATAAACTCTAATCTGTGTTTTTCCCCTTTTGTGTTTGAACCCAGCTGTGTGCAGCATCATATCAACCGTCTGGTTTCCTATCGGCGCTAATAAAGAGGAGCATCTGATGTCCTTCGGCTTCTCGCTGTACTCGGGATGGGTTGGCTCCGCCCTCTGCCTCTTAGGTGGCCTCCTGATCTTGTGTTGCCATGGCATCGACCCCGGGACCCCGAGTAGGGACAACAGCTTCTACTACTCTGGGAACAGGGGGACGGCCACGCTGATGGACCCCCCTGCCAACCATGCCAAGAGCGCCCGGGTGTGAAGAAGCCAGGGGCTCTGTTCTTAACAACAAAGTCACCATCAAAGTTAAACCGTGTGTGTGTGTGTGTGTGTTTATAATCAGCTGACATGAAGGGACGTCTGGAGAATCTGGGACCTTCCAGAAAAGATCACCTTCAAAATCAGAAACTGGAACAAAACAAACCAATAAAATAAAACATATTCGGTCCAGCTGTGAGGTGGACCTGCTCCCCCCCGCAGTCCTGCAGCTGAGGGGGAGCTCGGTATACATTCAGAATAATAATGAGGAACTCAAAACAGGAATCCAGAAATGCAACACAGAAAAATGTATAACAGGGCAAACCTGAACAAACTCAAACTTAAACATGTCATTATGACAGCTCCGTTCCAGAAGGTACCAACAGCAGCTGAGGGGAAGCAGACGGTTAGTTATGTGGCTCCATGTAAGGGAAATAAACAGGCTGTCCAGCTGTATCAGATTAACTGCCATCGCTACAACACAGAAATAATCCACCAAACACTTTAGTGCTCAGTTCATGTATATATATATATATATATATATATCATCAGCCGCTCAGTCAGGAAGGAAAGTCCCCATTTAACCGACCACGAGCTCGACTCCAGTTAATCAGCAGATCTTTGCTTTCACATTATAAATATCAGACTGCTGCTTGGCTTTAATCTTAATTATACTTTAAATAGCAGCTCATATTTAATCCCCCACAGTCGTTTACCAATAATTGTCTTTTTTTAACTTTTATATGAACAGCATAATCAAAATAAATAATCTGTATTATTACATTTCTGTCTGTTTTTACAAATAAAATTTTTTTAATCAGTTTTGTTTTCCAAAAACACCCTTTCTTATTTACAAAAATGCATTCTTATATTCTAGTTTTACGGAGTATTATTTATGCTGCTTTTCCACTTGGTATGAATCCATATTTGATTTCATGGCGGTGCCTCCTTCCACATCATGCTGGGAGCAGAACGACTGTAGTTGGTGTTCTGGATCAGCTCCTTTACATGTAACATTTCAGTCTCTTTGGGACACAGTAGAACCACAATAACACAACCAGCTTCTTTAAATTCACTTTATTTCTGGACTTTCCACTACAGACACTGAATCACACCATCCACCCCAACAAAATGAAACACTGTAAAAGCAGCACTAAAACCAAACCAGAGGAAAGCTAAACCAGTGTGCGGTGTGCGCCGTCTCTCAATGTCATGTAGAAATGAGACGTACTCAACGGCCACGAGAAGCAGAAAGGACGACACTGGAGGCCAGTGATAGAGCGTCTGCAGAGAACCACACGGAGCAGGTCTGAGCGACTCTGACGCACACAAATATAAGCATGTAATGTGAGCGTGGATTTAAGTCCAGGCCTGAAAGCAGGGTGACTGGCCATGGCTATAACAGACTACACATAAAACATGGATGAAGCCATGAGGATGTACACTCATGGTCCCGCTATGAAGAGTCAAGGTAAGCATTTTAGCCAGCTTAGCTTCCTGGAACCATAAAACTCGATTCAGTAAGACTTGAAACCAGTGGCGGATCTAGGATTTTTCTGAGTAAGGGGCCATCAAGGGGCCACAGTATTCATAGAGGGGCCAAGTATTTGTGGTAGATGTGGTGATATGCGGAC
>JASGAU010389192.1:0-10453 GCA_030220045.1 Australoheros facetus
GCAGAGCTCCCCAGACCTTTGGGGCCTTCAGGACAGCAAATGGCTGATCCACTGTCAGTTCATCTATGAGAAGGAAGCAACAACTGCTTACTGCATGTGCATGCATCAATGTGAAAACTCAGCAGGCAGTTATCAAGGTGCTCGGAAATGGTCAGGGATTTCAACATTTAGACGAGATTAATCCAACTATTTGCTGTCCAGGTAATCACCAAACGCACCAGAAAGTCTGCAGTTTGACCACTTTTTCTGTCATTGTACTGTAAGGAAACCTTATTTGAGTAAAAGTATCAATTACTGAAAATTTAGACTTTAACCTTTACTTTTTCATAACAATTACATTGAAATTAATTTTATTTTTAAAGGAAATAAAATAGAAGTTGGTGGAACTGAAGTCAATAGAAAGTACTGAATTCTAAATGCACTGTTGTGTCACTGAGTCATCCTGAGCAAACCCACAAGCAACACGAGATGATTATACTTAAACAGCAGATAACGGCATGCAGCTTCAATTTCTGCAGAAGCATGAGTGGGCAAAGTATTATCTACATACAGTCATGTCAAAAAGAAAGTTTTCATGGTACTCGCTACAGTCCTGTTATGGAAGCAGTAAGGATGTAAATAGCTTTTCACAGGCTTGGATAGAGTCCTGTGAGAATTGTATTTTTCACTCTAGTTAAAGGAAACAACACTTTTAGATATAATCAATATAAAAATGCAAAATAACACTTGAGTGAAAGTATGTACCGATTATAATTATTGAGTGGAAATACTCTTAACGCACAAAAAGGTCCATATACTGTTGGTCCCTTCTTATTACATAATAGTGGTGAAGCAAACAGTTGTAACTACTTAAGATGTTTGTGGAAAGTTACATTTTCATTGTTTATCAAGTGGAAAGTACCCGGCAAAGCTGTAAAATAAAAGCATTGCCCTTTGTAACGTAAAGCAGTACAGTTTACACTTAGCACCTGAGCAGAAACACCTGATTAGACACTGCGGTTAAGTACGATATGAATGAGGAAGAGAAAGGGACTCACATGACTCGTCAGAAGTCACACCGGGGTAAGCGTCACATTCAGAGTCAGGTGATGTGATCCAAACATGCAGCTCGGTCAGATCGGAGGGATCTGCTCGCCTGTTTTTGCCCCCCCACTGCTTTTTAGCACTGCCAAACATGTACTCATAATACCTGCAGAGAGACACAGTGGAGGCTGAAGCTGATCCATGAATGCAACACGGCGCTGCGGTGAGATTTCGCCACACAGAAACAGAAACTGAAAAAAAAAAGCGCTTGAATTACGAAAGATAAAACAGCTAATAAACACAGCTTCTCACCTCCTGTACGCACTCTGCAGAAGGCTGCAGCTCGGTCCAGCCGATGACTCTTTGGCATCAACAATTTTGAAGCTGGTGCCGCTCAACTTGAACGAAATCTCTGAGATCTGCACTTTCTGCGGCAGAGGCCATAGGGAGCCGTACTTTGACGCCTGGAAAACGGGCACATCCTCAACATCGTTGTTAATGTTGTGGTGCTGCCGCCCCTGGCAAAAGCCAAGAGCCAGCAACAGTGATGCAAACTTCAGCATGCTGCTCTTTTTTGACAAAATACAATCAAGTCACAAGACCGGGCGACAGCAGCAGCTTTATGTTGCGAGCGCGGGGCGGAGCTTCCCAATGCGGAAGTCAAATTGATCACAGATTTAAAGAGAAATCCTGCCTCCTGCTTTCTAAAATAATAAAGAAGTACCTTTATATTTCTGTAGTCCGGGCAACTACTCTGAACTCTTATTCATGAAATGTTATTAAAGAAAGTCGACTTAATAATGTTAATGTAAGCAATGTAAGTTATGCAGCCTAACTTAACATAGTTAATGCTGAGATACCTGACACTGACCACGGTCAAAACTGTTATGCTTCCCCCGTTAACGCACCTGAATAAATGAACCCTTTCCCATATAAATACAGTAACTCATAACATAGGCCCCTAGTCTCCAAATGCATACAATACAAAGAAAGAAAGAAAATATACAGTGCACGATTAGATTATTATTACTCAGCACTGAAACTGATACAGTTTTCTGGTTAAGACCAGGAAGTCTAATATTTTGACTTGAAATGTGTCAAATGAGTCGGACATTTGGATTGTAGGGTCAGAATTTAGGATAAACAACATGAAAACATGGGTCCATTCTGCTTTGCTTCATCCCAAAGGTGTTCTGTCAGGTTGTGGTCGGGACTCGCAGGCCAGTCAAGTTCTTCCACACCAAATTCACTCATCCATGTCTTTATGGATTTGTGCTAGTCCATTTATTATTTATATTTAGTAACAGTGTATTTAGTAACAGAAAAGCAGGCAGACCTAGCCAAGTCAAGCTGACATTCTCCGGCGCTCGACACCGCGGCTCTGCAGCCACTCCACCGTGTGAAATGAAAGCTTGTATTGGTGTGTGCCGGCTGATTAGTGAGGTCGAACCCAGCCAACCCACAAGCTAGCAAAAATGAGTTGCAGAGGAACAAGTTCCGGGCTCACATTGATTCAGCGTAGGGATGAGAAAATGAAGTTTTTGTGAACCAATTGTTTCGCAAATGGGTTAATTACGCGGAGCTTCAATGATAGCGCCCTCTCCTGGAGAAATGCTGATTATGCGCCCCTGTGCTCCTTCACCTCCCCTCCTCTTGTCGCTTTGGACACACGCCAAGATGTACAAAGCTGTCATCTCAGTAAAAGGTGGCTACTCTGAAGAATCTAACATTTAAACCATATTCTGGTTTGTTTAACACTTTCTTGTTTAATAAATAATTCCATATGTATTTCTTCAGAGTTTGGATGACTTTAGTATTAATCTACATTGCAGACAATCTTTAAATAATGAAAAACCACTGAAACAGGTGTGTCCAAACTTTTTATGTGATAAGCCTTTTGTGCTTATTTAAGCTTTATTATAGTATATACAATGACACACGTCACTCACACTGCATTAATGCACTTCTGCTGGTATAAGACTTTGAACCTGCCTTCTAACTGTGCCGGGGAGCTGTTGTGTATCCACGTAAATACACAAGCAATGACATTCAGATCCCCGGACCCTGAAGAAGATTGTCGGTGCGTTTTTTGTAACAAAACACACCAACACACAGAGGGGGAAAAAGTGTGGCGATTACTGCATTAAATGTAATAAATAAACTTGAAAAAACACCAGACACTTTTGCATGGCTATGTACACACCTGACAAACAGTAAAGCAGTCATGTTTTCCACTGTGTAAACAGTAACATCGTTGCTAATACTGAGGGGTCAGATCCTGTGTTTAACAAAGGAGTATTGAGTGTGTGATGCAAACAAGTTCAGCTGTTAGATAAAGCCAACTCAAAGCTCTAATCAGACTTATTCACGTCTGCTTTAGTGGCAGCTGTTTGATGGTTTGAGGTCTCACCAGTTTACAGTAATATACTGTAGTAAGTACTTCAAATCTGAGGTACATTTTATTTATATAGTAAATTTAAAACTAAAGCGCTTTACACTAAAAAATAGTGCCCAAAAATGAATGCACAGTATTTCATTTATTCCAGTTCAAGATGCATTTCAAAATTCACTATCACTCTGTTTCAAGTATGTGAAACGCACCAATGCTTTGAACTTTGCAATTTTTTAAGTTGCATATATGCAACATAAAGCTTTTTTCAGCTGCACATTTTACTACAAACTTTATATTGGCATAGGAACAAGGTCTTCCTGCAAAATACACATTACAACTGCCTCACGCTCCTCTTTATTTCACCCATTAGACTTTGCACAGTCAGGTTTTGCAAGCTATTTGATTATTACACAACTCATGTTTCAGCTCATAATCAGCTGCTATTCCTAACCTGAAGGTCCCAAACACTTTAATTAAGGAATGAAGACTTTGGTTTTGATAGTGTGCCACAACAATTAATATTCGGCTATTTTTATTTTGTTTTCTGCAGGGGTTTTAGATACACTTTGTGCCATCTGTATACAGCTGTGTCCCAAATGTGGCGCAGAAAAACAGTGAGACACAGAAAACTGGATAAACTGGATCATTTATTTGTGCATTGCTGCTCTCATGGCATTTACAGCTAAGAAGCTTATTAATATCAGCTTTCTATACACACCAAAAATTATCTCAGTCAGAGGGAGCCACAAACAGTTGTAGAGAAAATGTGTTTTTTGTCATGCTCAAAACCCAACAAAGTGTCAGATTTTGAAGAACCAGCGGACCATTTCCTCCTGTGAAGGTGCCACGATAACGCCACACTTCCTGCTCTTCCTTCCCAGACAATATTGTGCTTTGAGGAAAATCCTTCAGCTGAATTTTTACTTTCTTTAAATCAAAATAAGAAACACTAATATGCAATCACATTTTTGAATTGGATATTTAAATTAAAAAAAAGGAAGGTATCCTGAGTTCATGCAGGGCCCAATTGCAGCTCAAGTGAGGCAAAAAGATCCTTAGTATCCTTTCAGGTAAGATTATATACATAACAAACATATTGACAGTATATTAGTCATGATATATTTGAAATGAATCATAAAGCAAATTAGATATTAACAGGACAAAATATGTTTAGCAAATGTTGATTTTAATATGAGACGTGTAAAACTATTCTGCATCATTACTTTTTGGACCCCACAGTTCTCCTTTTCTATAAGCAGTTCTGCTGCGATGATCTTACCCACAAAGTCCTACTTTGACTTAATAAAATCACATGTAGAGTGGGCAAGTGTGTAAAAAGGTTTTTAAAAAAGTGCACAAAAAAATTAAATGAAGACTTAAGACAGGTGTTTTCCAGTAATATGAATGCATCACACATTCATAAAAAGCAAATGCACAACAGTGACAGTTTCACAGACTAAAGGACAGCCTTCACCCATAAGAAGCTCTCAGGAAAAAAAAACAGACACCAAGCTCCTTAATCAGTTCAGCTCACACCGTGCTCTTCATCAGCCCCGTCATTCAGTGTGAGTGAAACCTAACACTACAGAAGGCGTCCCATCATCTTCATGGTAACAAGGCCAGACAAATAAACCCTCACAGAGACTTCAGTTTGCCTTCCTCTCTTTAGTCATTTGGCTGAGTGTTCTCAGAAAAAAGTGCACACAGTGACCAAACACAGCGTCCTTCAGGTGCTGACATTATGTGAAATAGTCCAGCTTGCTCTCTATCGTCTTGCAGCCTTTCACAGAGAAAACCCTCTCAGATTTGGGGAAATACACTAAATCTCTGGCCACCTTGTCTGCCACGTCCTGGGCTGGCTCCAGATTTCTGGCTCTCATCTCGGCCATGGCACACTGGACGACGTGTCGGTACTCCAAAGGCAAGAATGGGACGAAGAAGTCCACCAGGTTCTTGTCTATTAAACTCGTATGAAAAAAGCCACCTAGAGAGAGATTTCCAGTTGTAACAGTCAATCATCAAAACCAACTTATAAATCATAATGACAAAAAGAGCAATTTACACTTACTTTGGTTGTTGTTGAACACAGACAGAGAGAGCGATGTTTCCAGGTCTTTGAGTTCGATCTCTTCTCGATCTCGTCCTCGTTTCCAGAAATCTAAAGCTGTCTGTATAATGCCCTCCCCTCCAGCATTACTATGAGAAACATTAGAAACAGGCAACATATTAGATTTGGCCTTCAACTGTGTGTTGTCACTCACAGCAGCGACCATCATTCCTCAGTTTACCTCACTTTTGATAAGTATACTAATTTCAGGCAGGCAGGCGTGTTGCTAATCCAGGGGAAGACACAGCAGGTCAGACATGAACCCGGGCCACCTGCACCACAGCCATGCAGTATAAATGGTCACCTGCTCACCCACTGAGCCACCCTGGGACCCTCCTATTGGCTATTTTTAATTCAGAAAAGAGCTCCTTCCCTTTCTCTCAAAGTCTTTTGTGAATTGCAGGAGCTTCTCTCGTTCACACACTGCAGCATTGTTCAACATGACTTAGTGGAGTAAAGTGCATATTTTATAAGCCCATCTTGTGGAAATGCTTTCAGCTTTTCACCTGAGAAAGATGAAGATTGATTTCCGGTAGGAAACCCCATCCAGCTTGTCATAGTAGTCCAGGTAGGGCTTGATGCTGTCAATCAAGCCGGGATGCATCTTGTCCATCTCGTCAAAAATGAACATGGAGCGGTCACAGTTTGTGACGTTGCCTTTGATCCACCGCTGTAACTGAGACTGGGGAGAGAGAAGCAGCAGATTCAATCTGTACAGCTGACCAAACAGAACAATGCTGCTGGGTTTCACTTGAAAGTAAAATGCGTGCCTCTCCGTACCTTGTAGGTCGCATTTTGACTTGGATGCGGAAAGTGAAGTGTGGACGTAAACACATGAACAAAGCTGCTGTCCATTCCCTCCTTGTAAATGTTTTCAGCAATCAGCTTACTGACAAAGTTCTTCCCTGTGCCGGTCCATCCGTGCAGAGAGAGCACCAGGGGCTTCTTCGGGTTTGGATTGGTCAAGAATCCTTTGACAGCTTTTAAGATGATGCGTGAAGCAAGGTGCTGCCCAAACAGCTTCGTATCCAGGTCGTATCTGAGACCTGCAAAGCAGAATGTGAAAGGAATTAGTGGTCGAAGGAATGTATCTAAACAAGTTTCACACACTCCTCACTTGGATCTATTTATAAATGTATCTGTTCACTTAGTGGCAAGCTCTATCAACAGGTATCTGACAAGACGGTACAAACTTTTGGAGGCTGATGCACCACAAAGCAGAAGTAATCAAAATTGTAACAATAAAAAACAGAATTCTAAAAATGTAAATCAATAATCAAACAAAAAATTAAACTAATTTTCCGCTGCCATGAACTAGTAATCTGACCAAAGTGTACTCTGCGTTTTGCCCACTGGGAGCTAGGAAACTCCCAACCCCCTGAATTGAACAAAATGTGAAGAAAATGGGCAGATGCAATAATTAATTTTGCATGATTGCCATAAAACATCTGGATCAAACTCCAGCTGCAATTATTGGCTTAAGGTTTAAGGACATGTGACCCAAGTACTTTAAGCTGCTTTCAAATTCTCAAGCTGACCAGCTGGGAGGATTTAAAAAAAAAAAAAAAGGACCAAAGTCTCGACTTTAAGAACTTCGACTGGAAGACCGTCTTTACTCATAAACAGCACACATTGCACTCATTTCAGAATAGCAGACCAGCCCTTCTACATACTCTTGGTTCTTTGTCTGGCATGCCTGCAGAGCTTTTTTTTTAAATGGCACTTACTGCTTGAGACTGAACTTTCATTTTTCTTTTGCTTAAGGTATTTTTTTTCCATTCAAGTGCCCATTTTAAATTAGCTGTTCAGACAAAGCGGGCATTTTCATTTCATTTTTTAGGCTGACAAAAGTTCATGTAAAACATTCACAGCACATTAATCCACAGTGTGGCCTTTTCAGGTGCATTAGACTCCACCTGAAGGGGCCACGCATTGTTCACCGCTGAAAAGCGATTTAAAAATCTTATGTCTGTGTAGGTTCTCAGTCATCCAGGTCATAGCAGTCTCTGGAGCTTTGAAAAAAAAAATCCAGTCGCCTTTTTTCAAAGCTCCAGAGACTGAGTATCTGATACTTTTCAGTATAAGATTAACCCTCAGTTTTGAGGGTTAATAATACTCGTGCAGTGGCTCTAACGTCTACGCTGTACGGTAACGTAAATAATTCACGTTACGGCTGTCTGCACCGTTAACCGAGGTCAAACAAACTGTGTGCAAGAAACAGAGCTCTCCACACTGCACGGGACACCTGCTCACCTGTGGCGTTGAGGGCGATCCATCTGGAATCACAGCTTTCATGGAAATAATTAAAGAGTGTCCGCCCCAGAGTCGCACCTATACCGACAACCACCGTCGTTGTGATCGGATCAAACGCGTTAACCAGCACGCCGGGTGCTAATAAAACATGTAAAAGCAAACATGCGTGTCCCACTTTCATCGTTAAAACCAACTGATTCCTGATATCAGTCGTTTTCTTTGGTAAAATCAAACGCTGCAAAAAACGCGCTAAACATGCAGACCAACTAGCTTCTTGCGCTATACAACGAGGAACTTCCGTTTACGTCACGAACACGTGACGAACGACGCAAAAAAAAATGTTTATCCTCTTAAAAGATGCAGCACCGATTAATAAAAATTACACAAGTTGCTTCTTACGTGTTCATACAATTAAAATATTGTACGGCTGGCTTCTCATGTAGCTAATCCATCCGCTCGGCTAACGCCAAACTGCTAATTACCATAGCAGGAGTTGTTTGTGAGTGATTCAGGTGTGTTTTCTGGGCATGTTACCTGTTTCGTTGAAAGAAATCCACTCCGGTCGGCAACACTCGTGAAAATAGTAGAAAATGTTCTGATAAGAAGCTAAAAAGCCGGTCAGAGCCGCAGCCATGCCGACCGCTATAGTGGTGCTGATGGGCTCTATTGCCTGCGTCGTGCAGGAACAAACCAGCATCCACAGCAGCAGGACGTGCCACGTCCTCGGCCTCATTTCGCACAAATGTCACCGTTTCATAAAAGACAAAGGCAGAGTGCTGGAGAGTGTTTCTAATCGTCCCCAGAGGTGAGTGAAGCCAGTCCGAATGGATGCTGGACTAGGAAGCTTCACCTTTGGACTCTGACGTTAATCTTATTCTTCTTTAGAGCTTAATAGCGGTTGACAGCCAACTTTTTCAGGTGTATTACTGCCACCTACTGGACTGGTACCACATGGTGGTTAAAATCTGGTAAAAGACGAGCCGTCGCTGCTCCAATACCTCCTGCTTGAACTTCCATTGCTGTATATGAGCACATCGATTTATTTAAGATTAATTACTACATACAGGGTACTGACATGAATTGCATCAGAACCAGTTAAATAAGCATAAAGGTTCTAGTGCAGGGGTGTCAAACTCAATCACAGAACAGGCCAAAACTGAAAACACGGTCTAAGTCGTGGCCAAACAGGATTAACCTTTACTGAACAGTCTAAAACTGAAAATATTTTAATCAGCAACATGAATTTGAATGGCCATAACTTTTTCCCTCAACACAAGGCACATCATCAAATTCAGAAGGTATTTCCTCGAGAAAAGACTGAAACTGATGGTGATTTAAACCTTTGCCTCTTATAAAGTTCACTGCCTGCGCTATCGTGCTTTGATACGTTCTGTCTTCAGGACCTGGGTGCGCAGAGTTACCTGGTGTGTGATGCAGTGATGCACTGTCAGCTCACCTGTGCAGATCGCCCTCTGCATTTGTAGTATAAGCAGTGGCCAGGAGTTTGACACGTGTTCTAGTGTTTAATCTCTGTTGGAGATTACAGATTTACTTCTATGGTTGATTCTAGCATCACAGTCTGAGATCTCTGGTAAAATATAATCTCAAACTATTGCTTTAAATATCCGTTATAAACATGACAGCCTCCATAGAGATTTAACATTAACAACCTTATTGCATTACTGTGCGGAGCACATACGTAGTCATTCTAGTAATCCACAGTTAGACAATTTGTAAACATTCTCCCTCACATTTGAGAGTGGATTTCTCCATCCATCCTTTCTCTTCTGCTTATCCTGTTCGGGGGGNTGTCTTTTTTGTTTTGTTTTAAGAACACACTCCACACCATGCTGAGAGCTGACACATTTTCAGCTAATAGCTCTTTGGGAATCATCTTGCTGGTACAAAAGTATTACTTTATGTCTGTACTACTTTATAGCTGTGTCATATTTGTCATTTTACATTCAGCTAAAGAAATTAGAATAAATGTGTTTTTGCAACAGATTGCTGGTATCAGACTCAGACTCAGCTTCATTGTCATTCAGACTATGAGACATAGTGTGAATGAAATATAGATTCTCAGGTCTCGGTGAAAGTCAAACATAGGATTAAGTAATAAATAAAAATAAACATAATTTAAATAAGTACAGGAAAAAAATTAATAAGTGGCTAAACTTGGATAGGTAAAAATAGAATATGAGGTGGGTGGGTGGGCTCATGGAGAATGCAGGTAGCTCTTTCCCTGCATCTGGTGGTGTAGATGTCCTTGATCAGTGGTAAACTGCACCCAATGACCAAGAAAAAATTATGAGGTACTTTACAACCTAGTTAGCAACTTAACATAAAGGCACGGTTCATCTCCACACCGCCATCTGCTCAACTGTGATGCTGCTCTGCTGCATGCGCTGCATTTGCTACACAGGAAAATGCAGAAATACATGTAAACCAATATGAATATATGTACGATTGGCCAGCATTGAGTGATAATATAGCCGACTGACACATAAGGTTCGCTCCAGTCTACTGTCATGTTAACAGATCTATGAGACTACACCTCAACACAGTGAAATGACCCAAAGTGTCAGGATGTGGTGGTGTTGCTGCTGTGGTGCTCTTTTCTTTTTTCCTTTTCCTCCAGGAGGCAGGCAGCATGGAGTCTCTCCGCCCCTTGAGGGCGG
>JASGAU010389196.1:4638-19010 GCA_030220045.1 Australoheros facetus
ATTTACTAAGGCTTGCAGCGTGCCAAAAAACATCTTATTTTGTGCTTCACGTGTTTGTGATAATTGGCATTATGAGCATTCATCTATGAATGAGGAGATGTTATTAGAACAAGTGTGTAATTGACATGTTTCTGTGCTGTAACTCTTGACTCAGTCTTCACCCTGAGTTTTTAGAGCTGAGCCCCACATAATTAGTAATACTGTTACCTGGACTGCCTTTCCTCAGCAGCACTCACACACCGAGCAGCTCCTATTTTATCTCTCTCTGTTATCAAGTGTGTCACAGACCCAGAGTGATATGCACATTATTAACTCATCATTAACTCACAGACAAGTTGGGGTCTGTTAATTTTTGAGCTGCTAGTTTGTGCTGCGCTTGACATAGTGCTGGTTATTGCTTTGTATAATAATATAATAAACTGTCTGCCAGTTTTTGCAATCATAATCATGATCTGAGTGCACCAAACACATTTGCTTTTCCAACATGAGCTCTATAAACTCTCTATAAGCACACTCTAGACTCCTCTAGACGTTCTAGACTGAGTGGGTGACTGATGCTTAGGCCCAACGTCAGACACACACACACACAAAAGGGGCAAGATAAACTGAGAACCCGGCAGAAGAACTTGTACCGAAATAAATAATTTTACCTGTTGTTCAGTGGTGGCGTTCTGAAAATGACAGTTCAGAGGCAGAGCTGTTGATTTACTCCAGCTGACAGTCTGATGTAGAGGAGAGCTTATCTGTTGGAAGAGAGGTTTGTGAGTTCCCAAGCAAAACTAATACAGCAGCAGCACATAGGCTTATCCTGTGGGCTGTATTTTCAGTTTGAATTCCTTTTAATAGCTACATTTTGTCGGATTGTCGCATCGATGAAGATGTAAATCGAGGCGGAGAGTTGGGCGGCCATGCCTGGTGCTCCTCTGCAGACTGAATCTATGGGAATTAAGATCCTTACATGCATTCGGGGAGTTTTGATCCAATCTATGAAGAATGAACCAAATCCAGATTTGTGTAGAAGCTAAAGAGATGCAGAGGTAATGTTATTCAAAGATGTTACTCATTGTCATTGCGCGCACAAGGCACACAACGAAATGATGGTTCCAGATTACTCATCCAGAGACGAGCATCTGCGGTCATGCAGCCAGAGACCGGCGCTACCACTAGGCAATGTGGTTTAAGTGTCTTGCCCAAGGACACAACGCAGCGCAGGGAGAGGGGCTCGAACCTGCAACCTTCCGGCTGCAAGGCGAGCGCCTACCAACTGCGCCACTGCCACTTGTGACTTCCTTTGCATGTGTGTGTTGCAGCTGTTGGTTTTATGTGGAGATGCAACACAGAACAATAGCGAGACAGATTCAGTTGAAAATAAGTCATTTAATGCATCGCTGGGAAATGAGCTAAAAATAGTCTTCACTAACAAGGTCGTCAGTCTCCGGGACCATCGTCGATACTTGATATCGTCCATCGGCACAGCCCTACTTAAGACAGACGTGCTCTCTAATGTGAGAGATGTAATTCAGTTTTATTTATATAGCGCCAAATCGCAACAAGCGCAGTGTAATGAATCTCAGCTCATGGTTTACATGCATTGGTGTTCTTAAAGTTTTGGCATCAAAAACTGTAAATTCTTCTGCAGGGATGATTCTGTCTGAAGCTCTGGTAATAGTAATAGCATTGTAAATACTTGAAAATCACATTTCAGCGTATATTGAAAGTGTTTGTGTGCAGGTCCTGTTTCTGGGCCCCCTCATGCAGTTGGCCATGGACTGTCCCTGGAGCTTCACAGATGGACTCCGGGTGGCCTTCGGTAAGCCAACACGCTGTATTTTGTAAATTTAGGTCTGTTTACACTTGTTACTTTTTATCTTAACAGTGATTTATCTCAAAACTGTCTCATGTTTATGCAAAAATATGTTTTGCAGAAAACTTTATTTTTAGCCTTTCGATTCTGTGTCTTCCTGCAGACCCGTGGTTCTGGATGTTGTGTGCCAGTGACATGCGGTGGTTGAGAAATCAAGTGGTGGCACCACTAACAGAGGAGCTGGTGTTCCGAGCGTGCATGCTGCCCATGTTGGTGCCCTGTGCTGGGCCTTCCACTGCCATCATCACCTGTCCCCTTTTTTTTGGAGTGGGTGAGTCCAGGTTTTTAGCAAACAGCTATCGGGACCCATTCCCCGGGCCTGAAGTTCGCAGGGAAGCGAACGGTGAAAACTCAGACGTGCAGGCAACAAACTGAGTAGATACAAGGATACCCACCCAAGCCCGCCTCTCACCGAGTGCAGCTCATGACTCGAACAGCTGGTATCTGCTCCTCTGTGCAAGGAGGCGCAGGATGAGCTCTGCCAGCGCTACAAAGTGACCTCCAGAAGGCCAATGGGGTGTCTCTGACCAAACCATCAGAAACCGAATTCATGATGGTGGCCTGAGGGCCCGACATCCTCTAGTACAAACTCCCAACCCGCGGGCCGCATCCGGCCACGCCCCCTATTTCCTGGCCCACAATTTGATGTCAAAAATATAAGACAATTTGGCACTTTAAGTTACTTTTTTGACATTCTCTAACTCCTCTTAATTGGAGGGGGGAGCGAAAAGTGATTTTTTTTCCTCATTGAGATCTGATGTGTCTTCAAACTCTCTGATGTGTTCAGCTAATGTCTTTTCAAAGATGTTGCTGCATTTCTGAGTCCGTGCTCTGTTCCGTCTTCTAGCTCATTTTCACCACGTGATCGAGCTGCTGAGGTTCAGACAAGGGACGCTGTCGGGCATTTTCCTCTCTGCAGGTGAGAGCTGATGTCTTCCTTTCACGTGAGGCACTGCATTTATTGTGACTGCGTCACGCCTCAGGAAGAATCTGATGAAGAAGGTCTTTTGTTTTTTCTGTTTTGCAACAGTGTTTCAGTTCTCCTACACAGCAGTATTTGGAGCGTACACAGCCTTCATCTTCATCAGAACAGGTGAGAGGATTTTCTTTTCCTTCAGATCTCATTTTACATCTTTTTGTAATCTTTTCCTTGTATTGTCCTAAAGGCCTGCTGCAAGCTTAGGATTATATTTGGTGGGTTTTTTTTTGGGTTTTTTTGTGTGTGTGTTGTTTTTCCTGAAAAGTCTGAACCATAAAAGTGAGCTTAATATCTGATGCTCCTGCTTTGGCTTAAGAACATTTATAAAACTGTAAATGCTGTTTGTCACCAGCACTCCTGTTACTGAACTGAAGCGGTAATGACCACCTGAGGTAAACAAAGTATTCATGAGGATTTAGAAAGATTTGAATTTCCTGTTACGGACCCCACAGACTGGTTGGTTGGTACAGCTGCAAAATAAGTGGAAGTTTACTGAATATCTGTTTGTATTTTTTAAAATCATTCATTTTTAAACATGGCTTATACTTTTGAAAACATATTAGAGTGTTTATCATTTATGCATATTAATGTGTTGCATATAAGCTCTGTGATGTGTGTCATTTACTGTTGAGGACTCTACAGCCTACAACATGCTGCACAAAACTCTTTCCACAAGCCTATATCATAATTTATCCATATGCCTGCAGCAATATTAATACAGAAGTTGCTGTTGCATCACTCAAGTTATGCTCTGTTATGGACACTGCACAATTTTTCTGACAAAGTTGACAGCTTCACACATTGACATGAAATTATTATAGTCAATAGGCTGCTTAACGATCTACTTCATTGTAGTTAGTTGTAAGACGTAGTTGGTTAGACCAATTATTTCATCAGTGTGCTATGACAGTGGTTAATTTGAGTTATGCACCTACAGCTGCAGCCAGTACGTTCTCCTGGTCCCCAAACAGATGACCGCTCCAGGCTCCCGGTGCGACTGCCTGGAATTTATGAACCAGCGGGATGGAAAGTGGGACAAACGTAGCACCGTTTTTAGTTCTGTAGAGTGCACATTAGTAGTTCTGTGTCTCTGCATGTCTGCGGATGCAGTTTGCAATCCAGGCCTGCTACAGTTAACTGATAACGTTTCATCCTCTTGTCCAGAAATTTTCTCTTCCTCAGAACTGGGCTTTAATATTTTCCTTTACATACAGGATAGAAATGATAATGTGAACTGGAACCTAACTGTAGTGTCAGCAGCTTGCTGTGAAAACGATAACACTGTAGATTGAAATGTTTTTTTCTAGCTCTCGTTTTCACATTTTTACACTTCCAGAAATACCATCTTGTTTCAGGATGAATCCGTATCCACTTTTAAGCTCCGGCGGTAATGTCTGCATTTCCTTTGTGTGTTACAGGTCACCTGATTGGTCCGGTGCTCTGCCACTCCTTCTGTAACTACATGGGTTTCCCTGCCATCAGCACAGCTCTGGAGCACCCGTACCGCCTCACTGTCCTCTCTTCCTATGTGCTGGGGGTCTTCCTCTTCTTTCTCTTCCTGTTCCCCTTCACTGACCCCTCCTATTACACCTTCCCCACCCCAGTCTGTACCCTCACCTCCTTTCCCAGCTCCCTCTGCCTCTCCTGATCCTTGCCACACCCTCACATCTCTGCTGCTGTCATGAAGCATTTGAGGGTGTTTGTATTTTTTTTACTTTATTTATTCTATTTTATTTTGGCCGTTGGATTTAAGAGTTCCGGTCTGGTCGAGCTCGGGTCAACAGCGCTGGTGGCTATTTGGGCTACGATGCCACAGAGAGGTGAGGAAGTCTGTGTGTCTATGTGGCATCAGTCCTGTAAGCCTGTTTAAAGCTGCTGCTCAGCTCATAGTGTGCAGAAGGTGGAGTTATTTTGCTGAGAGTAAACTGAGGCCGTCCAGTTCTAAAGACACGTGTCCTACGCTGGGACTCTGATATGTGATGCTACAGTAGAGTTGACAGAAGGGCTCAGCAGATCCGTATAATACTGCTAAATCTCTGTGTTCATTTTTTATTTTCTGCCTCATCTTCCTAAAGGATGATTCTGGTTTCCTGCAGCTCAGCCCGTGTTTTCATCATTTTGGTGGTTGTTTCTGTCAGAAATAATTTGACCCACATGTTACTGACACCATGTGTTAGATTGGAAACAACAATTTTAGTTATAAGCATTCACTTCCTGCTTCTTTCATCTGGCATACACTTGTGTGTAACTTGGCTAATTGAAATGTTCAAAAAGTAGTATTCCATTAAATATTCACAGAAGCCGTCATGGTCAGGAAAACAGAAATAATTAGAGAGACCGGAACAATTAAATAAGTTTAGTTTAACGTGTTTGAATAAAAGAGGATAAAACAATGAATCCATTACCAAAAAAAATGCAGTTTTTATTTAGATATTTTTTACATGCTTCTATGATGCACTGAAGAACAATCATACGCATTTCATAGTTTCAAAGACTTTTATTGTCCATCTGAGGTCAGATGGATGATACAGTTTGACAATTTTAGCTTCTTCCAACTTCCAGAGAGAGATCAAAGGTCACTGGCTTGTTTGAGGTCACTCCAGCACCTCCTATTTTTTTTTTCTGCCTTTAATCAGAGCCATTCTATTTATTCAGCGTTTACACGTCAGTGCTCCAGAAAGCCTTCAGATCAGCTTTCATTGGCACTGCTAATCTGACTGAACAGTTGCCCTATTTACAGTCTGCCTGCTTGCGCGTGTGTTTTCCTTATTTAATTGCAGTTATAATTAAAACTACAAAAATAAGGCCCAAGATGTGGCGATCTGCCTCCTGGCAGGTCTTGGCCGCAGATCAGGGTGGTGTGTTTCAGATTTGAACATTATCAAATGTAATCTTTAGCAGAAGCCAAATCATCTAATCGTCAGCATCGAATGGGGTTGGACTTTAAATTTGGGTTTATGTGGATTTAAAAGAAGCAGCAGTGGGTTTGACGCACAGTTTTAAGCCTGTAAAGAGTCGAACTGTTGTGATAAACCAGAATGATCCTTTAATGACATTAGCATTAGCAACTGTTGAGAAAGGAATGGAAACCATTGCTTTTACTCAGATGAGGTTTGCTAAAGTTTTACTGGTATAAAAAAATTGAGCGTTCCAGCGTCTCCTAAAACACACGGCACGGTTCTGTTGCATTGTGTACATGTGGAGCATGTTTCAGTCTTAAAGTGGAGATTGCTGTATTGTTTTTCATTCATTTCCAGTTTCCCACAGCAGTTTACAGTTTTTAAGCTAGTCTGTTTAAAAAGGAGATTCTCTGATTTCTCACACAGTGTGTGTGCAGATCAAACAGGTCTCATTCTGCCCTTTGCTGCCATTTTATTTAGCTTCAGCTAAATGAACCTCAACACTCGGGCGTAATTTAAGAGAGAAGCAAGACACGTGAACACAGCTTTACTACAAACAAGGACTACAATACTTCAATAATACTTCAGAAAATGGTCACCAGCACATGCCCAGAGGAAGAAAGGAGGTTTGTCACAACCTGTATTGTGATTGTTACGATGTTAACCACGAGCTCTGACAACCCCACTATCAGTAGGCAGAAATACAAGTTTGTTTCGGCTCCCTTTTAAATATATGCACTGTAAAACCAGATTTACACCACATATTTCTACATGATATTAAAGCCAAACTAATGTTTGTGCCATACCAGGAAAACGGCTTTTGTTATAAGACCACGATAGGGAGAAAACTATAAAACTAAACAGGAAGTCTTCAGTCATAACTTGGACTTTTAATGACAAACGTAGTGTTTTGTTCATACAGTATAAATATTTGGCTGAATTTGTGAGTAAGAACTGAACAGTCTCTAATTTTTATGGTAGTTTGATTTTGACTGAGAGCGACAGAAAATCAACCAAGAATCCAGAAAAAGGTTTCGGTTTCTGGGCTGCCGCTTGCCAACTTGAAGCTTCAGTTCCCACCACAGATTTTGTAGAGCATTGAGGTCTGGAGGCCACACCATAATCTTTGTTAGCCGCTCCTTTCTGTCCTTGGTGATATGTTTTGGATCATTGTCATGCTGGAAGACCCATCCACAGCCCAGCTTCAGTGTTCTGGCTGAGGGAAGGAGGTTCTCGCCCAAGATTTTACAAGACGTGTGGCCCCAACCCTTGACCCCTCGATGGTCATTTTCTAGGAGTGGCTGTGGCTCAGGAGGTAGAGCAGGTCATCTACTAATTGGAAGGTTGCTGGTTGAATTCCTGGCTGCTCCCGCCTGCATGTGTGCATCAAAATGTGATTGTGTGAATGTTAGATAGAAAGCACTTGGGTGTGTGAATGGGAGAATGCTGTATAAAGCACTTTGAGTGTTCATATAGAGTAGAAAAGTGCTATACAAGAAGCATTAACCGTTTCCAAATGGCACCAACTGCTTCTCACCGAGCTTCTTGTAGCCCAGTCCAGCCTTGTGCAGGTCTGCAGTTTCATCCCTGACATCCTCTGACAGCTCTTTGGTCTCACCCAGGGGTGTGGAGAGGTTGGAATGGAAGAAATTGATTCTGTGCACAGGTAACATAACGAGCTGAGATCATGAGTATCTGTAATTGAGTGAGTGATTGTAATCTGGGTATCCATTTGGCACCCAGATTACAATCTGTGGGATCCAGAATTCTAGCTGGGTTTAGTCAACTTTTATGAAATGTTTTTTCTGGATTTTTGGTCTATATTCTGTCTCTCTCCATTAAATTCTTTGTAAGTGAGCAACCTTACAAATTCAGCAGGGGATCAAATAATTATTTCCCCCACTGTGCAATTACTGCAAGAAACACACAGTTTGGAAAAATACTAGGATCCTTGACTAATTAGTGACTATTAAGATAATGAGCCTCAACTGGAAAATTCCTGAATCTTCACACTAAACAGGAGACGGTGCGACTGAAGTACCGGTTTAGTCATATTTTATTCCTGTAAAGCGCAAAGTGGTTTAGACATTGTGGTTAAACTGTGAACTGAGCTGTTAATGATTAAAAATCCTCAGACTCGGGTAAGATAGTGGCCAAAACAACAGAAGCAAAGCCAAGTTGTAACAACAGAAAAGGTGATTTCCTCAGTGAGCACTCAGTCGTAGACATTTGCACTAAACTTCTGTGCAGTCTAAGAATTTTCTCGCACTCTTATTATTGAGACATCGGTACAGTCGGCCAGTGTCGGTGCTTGCTGTGAAAGAACCACACAGCAGAGATATGTAATTATTTCTGCATTATTTCTCCACGAGATGAAACTAGTATTAGCTTAAAGCTAATCTGAGAGTGGCTGAAAAACTGCAGGCACCTATAAGCTGTACTCTTACGGTGAAGACAAAGCAAGTGGCTTGGTCATCCAGCTATAAATCCTATGTATGGAAAGCATTTAGATTGATCTTCACTGGATGAAATGGGGTCATTTTTGTCTTTATGTAACTGGGAAGTTTACAGACATTTGGCAGATGGAGTATTTTTGTACTGTGCCTCCCTGAAGCTGCCAGCTGAGGGCAGCCAAGCACTTTGTGAAATGCAATACGCACTCACTGAAGGGAACAGAGGACCTTTCAATTCTGTTGATCAATTCTGAAGTTCAAGCAAACTTGGGCTATGCAGCAGGGCAGTGATCTGAAACACAATATTCATCAGAGTGGCTCAAAGTCCAGACTTAAATCTGATTGAGATGCTTTGGCATGACCTTAAACAGGCCTTCAACGTGGCTCAAGTAAAAACAATTCCTCCATAGCAATGTGAAAGAATATCTAAAAATATAGAGTAATAACACTGCCCATATGTGACAGTTTGCCAGCTTTACTATACTATATTGTCAAAAGTATTTGTTTATCTGCCTTTAAACACATATGAACTTGAGGTTTATCCAATTCTTAATCCATCTGATGTCTGCCCACCCTTTGCAGCTTATAACAGCTTCAGCTCGTCTGGACAGGCTTTCCTCAAGGTTTAGCAGCATTTATGGGAATTTTTGACCATTCTTCCAGAAGTACATTTGTGAGGTCAGACACTGACCCTTTCATTTTTGTGAGGAACGATCAGCCAAATAAGCCAGTGGGAATCCCGCTCTCTAACCTCTCTAAGGTGTAGACAGAGAAGGATGCTAATAGTGTGCAATATCCAGTAATCTCATGGAGGAAGCTTTGAAAACTTTTTGAGGCCGGGTGAGATGCTGGTCATGATTTCATGCCTGATATAAAGTTTTAAAATGGTGCTAGACCAGCAAATCCACCAAACAATTCTATTCAGTTTTATTTATACAGCACTGATTCACAGCAACAGTTGCATCAAGTCACTGCTGTGACTGCCACTCGATGTGGGACACATTGACATTGAGCATGTTTTAATTTGTAACGTTTATAACTACACATCTACAAAATTATAAGAAAATGAACAGCATGCCAGGTATTAGTTAGCGTGGCTGTGGCTCAGGAGGTAGAGCAGGTCACCTACTAATCGGAAGGTTGGCAGTTCAATTCCTGGCTGCTTCGGGCTGCATGCCAAAGTATCCTTGGGCAAGATACTGAACCCCAAATTGCTCTCCGACACAACCGTTGGAGTGTGAATGTGTGTGAATGTTAGACAGAAAGCACTTAGCTTAGATTCATATGGCAGTGCTTGTATGAATGGGTGAATGTAAATGTGCTGTATAAGCGCTTTGAGTGCTCAGAGTAGAAAAGCACTTTACAGTATGAGAACTAGTCCAGGTAGCGTAACAGTGCTAACAGCTGGCAGGGCCTCTGTGCTACATTTAATAACAGTAACCATGTATATTATTATTTGTGATCAAGTGAGGAGCTGTGACTGGTGGCGGCAAAATGTGTCATTACAGCTAATTTAATGCTGAATATACTTCCTTTTTAAGGAATGACTTTAGGCCTGTGGCAGAATACAATTATAAGAGTATATTATTTTGGTTGGGTGGGTTTATTTTATTGATGCATTTTTGTGTGTTTACATGTTCTATACTGACAGAAGAATGAGCCATTATAAACCTATATGTAGGGCCACTTTTGAGCTTCTGAAAGTGGCGCAATACATATAAAAATAGCTGTAATTTCTAAATAGTTTATACAGTATTTTTGTGAAACCCCTTGTTTTATAGCTGGAAGGCTGCACTGCACTCACACCTTCACCGTTTTATTCAAAATCCTCTGTGGTGGTAAACGGAGGCAAAACTACAAAAATGGTGTCCGAATAACTCTTAACTCTATGCAGAAATTAGATTAATAATATATACATGATACAAATGTTGGTCGCAGTGCCCAGTGGTCATGGACACACGTCAGTAATGACTGTATCATTAATGGACAGTGACAGATGAGCTGTAATGGCAAATGAGATGCATGCAGTTGCTGTGACGTGCTGTTGCTTCGGTGAGCTCCGGTAATGTGAACTTGTTCAGTGTGACCTGGACTAGTTTAAGCCCAGCACCTGTGGTGACACACCGAACCCACTTCCCACCTGCTCTCCACACAGCCTTGCTTTATCCCCTTAAGTGTGTACTAGAAAGTGGGATGAATGCGTTAGCGAATGTTGTTGAGCTTAAAGTTGAAGTTTTCAGTGTCACAAAGGTAGCTCTCTTTTTACATGGCTGAATCTCTCCAGTAACTGGTGGCAAAAGGCAACAACTGCCTGTGAGCAGGTTACGATTTAAAATTAGGAGACGCCACATTTTCACCAATTCTTACAGGATGCTTTAGGTGCTATATAGATTCTCTACTGAAGGAATACGTTTTATATAAGCAACCTTGATAAGCAGCACCTTACTGTAAAATTACAGCACCGCAAAGTGCGCTGTAGCTGGAATGTGTTTCAGTTAGTGAGGCAGAAAACGGATAAATGCTTTCATGCTCGCTCCTCCTGCTGCTAAGGCTCTCTTACACTGAAGTAACTGCAGATGACAGAGCTCAGATTAGAAAATTCATCAGTTACATTTACAGGCTATTAATTACCCATATTTTTTGCCCATATCTGTTATTGGGCTGTGAGACGGTCTGACCTGAATGCACCAACTAACATTTACTGTTCAAACGCATCAGAGCTCGACTGAGTTAGAAATGAAGAGCAGCACTGAGTGAGCGTGCAGAGTGGAAAGCAGAAAGCCTCAGTTGACAAAGAAAGTCGTGAGAGCCATCGTCTCTGTCTGGGCTTTTAGAGTTTGTCAAACCAGCACAATGTAAACCCGGCTATGCTGAGCTGTGCATAGTCTCTCTGTCTTTTTAGTAGCTGTTTTTGTTTTGTTTTTTTCAAATTACCTTTGTTTCTGCAACACATTTCATATTTGGGGAAAAGGTGCATCACTCTTTTTCTTAAGCCCCATTCAGACAATCAGACATTTCTCTCGGAGGTGACTTATGGTTGGTGATGATTTGCTTTCTGTGCTGGTTTGTCCATCTGAGCGGCCGTGACTGTTATAGTTTAAATCCTGCAACTATAAAACCCCCCATCAAAACTCTTGTTCTGCCATCAAACTCTCCAAATAGAGTTTAAGGGATTCATGCTCCGGTGGTTTTAGTCTCAGCTCGAACACAGACTAATATGCCTAATCAGCTCTTACTTTTTAGTCTTATTATTGTTAGTTGTGTTTATACAACCGCTGCTCTTTTCATCAGCTTGTCACGTGACTGCACAGTGCCTCCGGGCTGAAAAGTCGTGTCTGCCACAGCATAATGCCGCCAGGTACCGACAGCGCTGTTACACAAAATGAACAAGCAACCCGTTAAATCAAGTGAAACCTGCTCAATTATGTGGTCACTCATACATCAGATCTACATGACATTAATCTCTGTACTAGGCGCTGGTAGCAGCAGTTTCCGCTTCCTTTTAGTCCTGCGTGAGTGTGCGTTGTTTGCGTGCAGATAGTCAGGGACTCAGTACTTTCTCCTTGTCCTGGTTTGATGGGGAATGTTTCTCTCTCCTGCCGCTGATGTTACCTCAGACACGTGGGATATTTGTACGATGATCAGACTGAAGCACTGGTTTTGTTGTTTGTTTTTGTTGTTTTTACTGTTGTGAGAGGAGTGTGATAAGAGGATTTGCTACTTAAAATGCACAACCTGTACATGTGAAATAATATGCAGAGGGCAGAGTCTATTTTTGCTTAAGCAGCTTCTTATTTTCATACAGAACACCGAAAGGAAGAATTATTTCACATGTGCACATTCAGAACTTGTGAAAGTGGAGACAGCTGGTGAAACCGAACTCCAGATATTTGTATCGAGCACTATATTTTGTAATCAGATCTATTTTGGTGACAGGGACAGCGTGTACAGATATGTGCATGTATTTTATGCTTACTGTGTCCCATTTGTTGTAGAGTCCGACGTAGAGACTACAGAGCCGTGTTTTGGGATGACAATCTTTTACAGCAACTTTGGAATTACTGCAAAAAAATCAATTTGTAAATAAAAAAAGTGTCATTTTTATACAGTTGTCAGTGTCTGTGCTTTTGTTTATTTTATTTATTTTAGGCTAAAGGGCCCCTAATCCTCGAATACATCTGTAACACATGAATGCTTTCAAAAAGTCTGCCTGCATACACATGGTAGCATGCATGGATTTAAAGTTAGTTTTTTCCTCTAATATGAAAATGAGATGGACCAACAGTGTTCTGGTTTTACTGTAGTGGTGCATCATAGTGCCATCACAGGCACAGTGTGATCATTCTGTAGCATCATTAACCTGGATTTACTCTCTTTTTAGTTTTTGAGTTGCAGTGAGGAAAAGAAAAGTGTCTCTTGTTCTCAGTCCCAGTTCCCAGGCACATCCAGCTATTATCCATTCTCCCCGAGGTTGTCCAGCATCCCATAATTGAGGAGCGTAAAATGAGGAAGATCATCTCCTGTTGAAGTAAAACAGCCCACCTGATCCCGGCAAAATTACTGTCTCTCGCCTCTTTAATGTGCATCAATTTTCTCTATGTTCAAGTCTCTCTTCATCAAGTCACAAACTATGAACATCAGTCTCCTACATAAGATGTAGTTAATACAAAGATGAGACGATGCCACATGAAAACAACTTCCAGATGAATAGGATAGTCTGGCTTCTGCAGTCTTCCTTTTTAATATTCTTTCATTCAATTGACACAGAACAGTGTCTTCATTTCCACTGCACTAAAGATCCGATGGATTTGCGAGTGGCAGGGGATGTTATTACAGGGAAATGTACTCAGTGTATTCTGTCACTGGTTTTCCTACACTACTGAAAAGCGACAGAAAAATCACCAGACCGAGAGCAATAAATAAATCTGTTGAATATGTATTTCCAGTGTCCACTTCAGAATGAGTTCCCAGTTAAAGCAGAAGCTGCGGTAAATGTTAGCATTAGCCGTAACTTGCCCTGTTTTGACCCAACTGCAGAAATAATGCTCACGCTGACATCACTGAGATCAAATTAAAGCAACGCTGTGTGTGTCTGTGAAGGTAAACCAGACCCTCCCCAACAATGACAGCTATTATAAACTATTATACTGCATATGGACTATTCTGCTGAATGAGCTCAAATTCAGAGTTGGAATTTGATTCAAATTTATATTGTCTTTTATCAAAAAGCAGATATCTGGGTGGCTTAGTGGCGAAGCCGGCGACCACATACATATGCCGCGCTGCGGTGCGGGCGGCACCCGCCTGTCCCGGTCTTCCCCTGTATCTTTCCCCCATTTCCTGTCTCTCTCTCCACACTGAGAAAAGCCGCTGTGGCCAAAAATGCAAAACACAAAAAGCAGATATCTGATACTGTATATCTAAAGGAGACATACAGTACCAGTTAAAGGTTTGGACACACTCACCCATTCATATCGATGGGTGAGTGTGTGTGTGTGTATATATATATTTAATTTAGTACTATCTGAACTTGTGTGACATTAATAAATATCAAGGGTCTGCATATTTAATTGTTTTTTTACGTATGATACTGCAATTTGAACCAATTCGGTAGAATGGCCCATATACACACTTACTAGTCACTTTATTAGATATACCTGTTCAACTGCTCATTAAAGCAAATATCAGCCAATCACATGTCAGCAAATGAGGTTGAGACAACCTGAAGCTTAAACCAAACATCAGAATGGGATAAAAAAAAAAAGGTGTTTTAATTGACTTTGAAGATGGTGTGGTCATTGGTGTCAGATAGGCCAGTCTAAGTATTTCAGAAACTGGGATGATGGTGGCGCTCTTGAAGCATGAGGGGACTACAGACAAGAACAGGGGGAGGTTAAAGCTGTCTGTGAAGACAACTACCAGTTCATGAGCGCATGCTTTGAGAGTACGACCTGCGATGTTATCCAGTCCAGGAGTTTTCCCTGTGTTTACTTTTTTAAAAGTATTCCTACACATCAGCCTGAGGGATCTGAAAAGGACAGATTAGTATTAGTATGATTAGCATTAGAAAAAATCCACCAAGCAGCAGTTTCCACACTGCTAGCAGAGGTCTGAGAACAACAGACTAGTTTCAGCTTGAAGTGTTTGAAGTGTTATGGTCTCTCTCTCTCTCTCCT
>JASGAU010389201.1:0-11753 GCA_030220045.1 Australoheros facetus
TAAAATGTAAACAGAAAAGATACAGAGCGAAAATAGCAAAAGGCTGACTTATTCTTTTAAAAGCCAGTCTGCAGTGAAGTAGACTTCACCAAAGTGCTTCATCCTGTGTAAGATAACAAAATATGTAAACAGACTGAATGAACAAACATTCTTCAGTCAGCAGGATTTGTGAAAGCAGGGACATATATGCTGAAAATCACAGCAACGCGCCCACCCGCTCAATGCGGCGTGATGCGGCTGCATCACGAGGACACCATCAGACTCAAGGTCACGTGATTTACGGCACATACCAACAGTTCGGTACTCTTGGGGGTCCAGGCGATATCAAAGCGTCTGAATGGATGCAATACGAAGACTGTACGTACACAAAAGACGGCGATAGCGGAGGATTTCAGGTTAACAAAAAACTCTCAAAAAGTCGCCGACATTACCGAGAAACCTCGCTACATTTGTCACTAATTGCTTTTAAGAAAAAAACTCGCTAGGGGGGGTCTGAAAAGCCGCTAGCTCTAGCGACAAAGCCGCCAAGTTGGCAACACTGATAAAATGCCATTATTCTTCTTCTTTTTCTTCTTGAGTTTAATGGCGGTTGGTAATCTATGGTGCATTACCGCCACCACCTGTAAGGGGTGTGAACTACATGCCGTGCTTACAGTTTAGTCACAGCTTCTTTTAAAAATTTTATTTAATAGAAGTAAATGGGCAGTAGGCTGGTCCAAAATGACGGATGGCCCGGTTCTGGCCCTTGGGCCGCCAGTTGAATACCCCTGGTGTAGATTATTGCTGGACAAGCATTGCAAATACAACCAAATATCATGTCTGTTAAATAAACTGTGATCATCAATTTAATATAGTTCAATCTGGCACAAAAGTTAGTGCCAAATCAGTGTATAAGTAATTGCAGGGCACTTAAAATAAAGGTCTTATATAGTTGTAATAAAACATAGATTCAAGCTCATAAAATTGATATAAAAATAAACCCTTTGAGCAAGCACTGGAGAGGAAAAGCATCATAGACAGGACCGAGCTCGGGAAGGACAGCAATCTGCCTAGACTGGTTAGGGAGAGAGAAAAGAAGAGCATTAAGAAACAGCAAAAACATCTCACAATAAACACTTCTACATCCTAGTCATTTATATGTCAAGTCTGATGCAGGCAGGAATGACACCAACATAATTTTTAAAGGCTTGAATGAAGCTTTTCGAAAGGTGCAGCCAGCTGTGGTGCAGTAGTTTACAGCTGTATAACAAACCCCCACCTTGTTTTCTTCGTAGGACATATTTCACCCCTGTACCACCATACATTATACAGAGGGTGATGCTGCATATCCACAATACATGTATTATTCTGTGCCATCACTACAGAAAGCTGGAATCCTCAGCGCTCATTCATACTCACCTCTCGAGTTCATTGCTGCGTCTGCCCACCTACTCCTCCTGCAGTCTACTTCTCCCACATACTCCTTCCCAAACACCCTGCTATCACTTTGGAGTCAGACTCTGAATGCACATTAGCTCTCCTCCATTGTATAAATACAAACTATTTGCTGTAGTTTTATAGTCCAGTTTAAGGGGCTGTCTATAAATTTATACAGTATGTCATGGTAATGCAATCAGATTGTAGATAGGAGGAAGTGCAACATACTGTATATAGTCTGTGGGTAGCGTACTCACATAAAGGTGCATTTGGGGCAGTTGCTGCATATTACTGCAGCAAACTGTGGGTTCCCCTGTTCATCTGCTGCAGTTGATTGGCCATCCCTTTGAAAGACTATAATCACATTACTGGTCCTAAAGTCTACATTTGCACAAATAAATGCAGTTAACGGTGCAAAGCCTGCATTCAGACATCTTAACCTTTTGGTGTCATACAGTTCCTTGCTCTTCTCACACAATTATGAAACACTGCCTCACACTTTTGTAATCTATTAAGACTACAATTTCCTGTGTCTCCCTCTGACATGTCAGTACACTGCTGCCTGTTATTTCAACCCATCCACCAGCGCAGCATCCACCTCGTGTAGAGCAAATGAACTGTAATGCTCAGTTATGTGCAACTTTAGCAAACATGCAGTGGGGAATTTCTACCTTCACATGGACAAGTTTCTACCATGTGCATGCAGTGTCCTCTCACCTCTACTGTTTGGAAGTTTAGAACGGTTCATAAACCAATTAGCGATGTCACAGGGGCTACTTGTGTCTTCTTGCAATATTGAATTGCCAGAAAAGTATCTTGTGTATTTCCACATTGTTAAAAAAAGCCATTTGTGTTGATATGTAGGAATATGTTGGGTTTCACGTTATACTGTCAGCTGCATTTTAGGTGATGTGGTGTGATGCAGAGGTATGGTTAAAAAGTAGTGTAACTAATTATTTACTCTAGGGAGTAAACAAGTAAAGTAAAACCTTGTTTCTCTTGTCTGTGTTAGCCATTGTGTATTCTGATCCAGTTCCCAGTGATAACTGCATTGAAATGGCTAGCGTGCTAACTCTGTTTAGTCTAATAGCTACCTGATGTATATGCGGAGCAGGAGGGAACTGCATTAATTACAACAGAGAAGGCTGATCTTGCTCCACAGGGCTGGAATGCTAATGCCTTATCAGGCCCAGTGCATGTGACTGCAGCTGCAGAGGGCAGACAAGGAAATACCTGAGGAGCTGTTCAAGGCTGTTTTGTGAGAGTGTGCGTGTGAATGCACTTTATAGTGAGTTTAGAATCAGCCTGATGTCGGAGGTCGCAGCTGATTTTAGCACCTGGTTACGCCTTTTGTGTCACATTGGACTGGAAAATGTTATGTAAAAAACTTTTTTTTTTGTTTGATATGAAAGGAGATTTTGTTCCTTTGCCTTGTTGGTGGGTAGTTAGGGTTCTCACAAATATTACATTACATTTAAGAAAATTATATTATGAGACACAGCTGGTACTATGCATGTGACTGGATCAAAATTCAGAAGATGGAGATGGTGATATTCCTCAGATTTCTAACTAAACCCAGTGTGTAGTTGTGTTTTGCTCCCCAGTGTTTTATGGGACGTTGACCACAGTCAAGACCTGTAGTAAGTGAATAAATTAAATTACAGTTTAGCTACACAGACAAAATATGTATGTTGCTATTTCTAGCATTTCACCCTGCTTTTCGAAGTTTGCAATTTTCTTGCTCTGTTTCTTGACTCCATGTATATACTCTTGACTACACCTAGCATAAGGTAGGATATTATTGCATTATACAAGTTCATTAAGGAGAATAATTGAATTGAGTGCACAATATCTGCTAACAAGCCAGATCGCAATCAGTGTCAAGCTACGGTATACTGTGACTAACTTCTTTCTCATGCTAATTAAAACCATCAAGGCACCGTAATTACCAAATTACAGTGAATACACAGCAACTTGCATGGGTGACACTAGCACAGGAATATCAAACGTGCAAAGCAGTTACCAGGGAATGGTTCTTTCATTCAAGTAAACAGAACTTCAAAAAAAATATTCTCATCTATTCTTCACAGGCACACCTGTCTGACTATACTGTTAGAAAGAGGAAGAGGAGACTTCTCTAATTATCCTTGCTGCTGTGAGCTTGTTCTTTCTGTTCATCCCTCTCTCACATGCATTGAAGTGTGTAACCTTTTCCCCAACTGTAATCCAGTGTGGCGCTACTCTGTGTTCTCCTGAAGAGCATAAGCAACTCCCAGCCCCACTAATCCATACTGGAGCTCTCAGCTCTTTCTATGCCCGACTCGAATCCTAAGACGAAGGATCATCTGTATGTATTTGCCAGAAGCTCGGCTCATCTTGTTAGCTGACTCACTTTGCATTCATGCAGCCTCCAGCCATATTGTTCTACCTCTGTATGATGACATATATGTAAGGTTGCTCATGGCCCACTGTGCTGCTGTTTTGTGAAGTGTGAGACATATACTTTAGTGTTAAAAATATTATTATTTTGAACCCCTTCCACCCAACAATTACACAAACCCATTTTTCTTATTCTCTCCTACCTCTGTTTTTTTTTTTTTAGAACAATTTCCCAATTGTCTTTGAAATAGTCCAGAAGCAGAGCTGCGACAGTGTATTTGAGGTGAAAACAGTCACTTCTGTGAAGCGACTGTGAGAGAATATCCCAAATGATTAATTAGTAATGATGAGCACAAATCCATTGACTGTAATGTTCAGCAAATTATTTTATTACTTTATTTTATGATATCAGAAAATTCTGTTCCTGTGTGATAAGTTATTTAATGCCTGTAACTTATGATTTAATAAAATATATTTCAACATTACTACGCCTTCAGGTTCTGCATTTGATAAAATAATCATTAACTGTAAATACTGGATTTCAATTCAAGGCAGAAAAAACTGAATAAGTAATAAACTTGACATGCCTCAACCTTTCTTTTTCTTCTGACTGTCCGTTATAACCAGGCAACTCAATTTTATCTGTAGAGAAGCAGGCGCACACCTTGTGCCTTGCCAGGAGATGCACATAGGCACCAGAGTGAGGGAGTCGTGTCTGATGTGTGGACCCGAGAGGTCCATCAACTCACCCCTGGTTGCTTTAAGTTGACTGTTCACAGCAGGCTAAAGCAACCTTTAGGTCACCGCGAGACATCTGTGTGCAGTCCACTGGCAGATCACCATGATGGACGGTACAACTAAAATGTCCCGTGAAGTTCAAATCTTTCAAATGTAAAACTCTGGCAGTGCACCTGTCTGAGGTGGACAAAAGTAAACAGTGTGATTTACTTTGTGGGGAATAATTAATAGTAATGAGATATTTATGAAGCTGTTGCTGTTGTACCATCTACCTAAATGTGCAAAGCTTCTCTTGTTTGGGAGATGGTCACAGATTCTACTTTTAGGTGGAGTTCCAGGTATTTAATAAATGCAGAGAGAAGACCCCAAACATAAAGCTGATGAGCCATACTATGAAGCTATTGGAGAGTTATGGAAGTTAGCCAGACTGTTGATGGAGACGTATAGAGAAGACTGGAGAGGTGGAGGCATGAAAGTCAGCAGAAGCAAGACAGAATTCGTGTGTGACCATGTATGTGTTCTTGCAGTGAGGCCAGATGAGGTTAAATGCCTGGGATCAGCGAAAGAAGAGAGTGCAGGCACTGCAGAGTGGGTGCAGGCAAGTGTCAGGGCTGATTTGTGACAAAAGGAGAGCAGCAAGAGTGAAAGGTTTACAAGATGGCAGTGAGTCTTGCTATGATGTAAGGCTTAGAGATAGTGAGCCCGAGCTGGAGGTAGCACAGTTGAAGATGTTGAGGTTTTCATTGAGAGTGACCAGAATGGACAAGATTAGAAATGGGAGGGTTAACTCAAGCTGAGCAGTTTGGAGACAAAGTTAGAGAGGCAAGGGTGAGATGGTTTGAACATTGGGGCAGCTCGGGATGTTGAGCGGGTCATCTACCAAGCTGGAACGTCGGTGGATGGATTCCCCAGTTGCTCCAGTCTGCATGTTGAAGTATCCTTGGGTAAGACACTGAACCCCGAGCTGCCCTTGATGCATGTGAGTGTGTGTGCAAATGTTAGATAGATATAGATAAAAGTGATTGTTTGCATGAGGCTTGTAGTAAAAAGCATTTTGAGTGCTCAGAGTAGAAAAGTGCTACATAAGTATCAATCCATTTACATGCAGAGGAGGGACAGTGCCAGGCAGGAAGAAAAGAGAAAGACCACTGAGAAGATTCATGGATGTAGTGAAGGAGGACATGCAGAGGGTTGGTGTCACAGGAGGATGCTAGAGATAAGGTGAGATGGAGGCAGATGATCCACTGAGGTGACCCCTAAACGCAGCCACTGAAAAAAGAAGAAGGAGAGAAGACACCAACACACAGGTGTAAGCAGCAAAACAAGAAACAGTGATCATTTGTGGGTCTCACTAAGGCCTACACCTTGTCTTTTGTAAGGTTTTTAGGTATTTCTTTTACTGGCTATAGGTATTACGAGTTATATTTTAGTTCTGCTTCACTTAACTGCAAGTACTGACTGATTATCCATAGGTTTGGTTCAGCCTCTGGCAAATTGGTGCTTATGCACAGCAAGTGTGTGCCTGGTAATGTTGTAAATGGAGTCCATGGTAAATAGCAGCCTAAGAACAAAAATAACTAAATAATGTTAAAATATATTTTCCCCAGAAAAAAAAACAAACATCATTACCTCGTATCAGTGTGCATACAGCATGCTCATTTTTTAGTGTATGCAGTGTGCCCATAAGAGAAAAGTGACAAAAGTATATTTAAAGGGTATTTTAAAAAAGTATTTATACTTTATTGCATGTATTTGATTTTTAACTGTGCATTGATAAGCACTGTTTTTCCACAATCTAAAAGAAAGCATAATAGTTTTAAAAAGGTAAAACTATCAAAATTGCTGCTCGATTGACACTTTTTGGTAGTTTTTAGCAACACAGTGAAAAAAATGTGGTTAGGACTTGAATAATAGCCATGATAATACCAGAAATGATACTTAAGAGTTTCATTCAATAAATATGCTAATTGATTAACCTAACTGATTTGTAAGACCCGTGTGAACTGAGATAAAGCCTAGTGTTCCAGGCAGTTCCAGAGTTTATGTTCATCGTAATATCGTGTTGGTCAAGGAGCTGTCTGAGTGAATAAATAAGTAAATATATTAATCTTTTCATTGGTATGGCAGTATGGAAGGTGAAATTGAGTATTTTGACTACTTTCATCTATGACTGCGTTAACTGACTTGCCCTGTGTTGACTGCTTTGAGTTCTTTGCTTGTGCTCGGGCTTGACTGCTATTTAAATGGATTGGACTTGAAATGTGGAAATAAAGGATCAAAACTCAGCTATGCCTTGAAGCTGGATGTGGTGTTAGTCTCAGTGAGTCAGCAGTGCTACAGTATACTCCCTAGCTTAGCCTCTGTGGGATTTTGACATTGCATGGCAACCTGTCTAGGGTGCACTCCACCTCTCGCCTTATGACAGTTGGGAAAGGCTACAGCCTTCCTGTGACCCTCTCTGCTTAGATAAGCAGTTGAGAAGATGGATGGATGGATGGATGGTATAAATAAAAAAAAAAAAACTGTTGCTTTGCACTTGACAGTTTGTGATAAATTACAACACATATTGCAATATGTTACATTTATCAAACACATGATGGAGGTGAATCTCACCATGTAACACCATATCCTGTTCTATGTCATATAGAACTGAATATTCTAATATCTGTTGAGGAAAACCATTCAGGATGCACTTGTGTTCCTTAGCTCCTTCAGAAGCCTATTCTCTCCTTGCTCCTTTTTTTCTTGAGGTACATTTAAGGAACCGAACTGCAGTACTGAAAAGGACCCTAAGAGTACTAGGTGATGGTGGTGGTCTCTGGGGCTGTTCCGGCATTCTAGATGCACAATCCTCTGGAATTTTAATGTTTATAATCTTTTATAAAAATCTGTCCGGAGCTTCAAACAAAATTGACTAGTTAGTGTTTGTGTATATAAATTCATATTTATTAAATGTTTTTCTTGTTTGTTTTATTTGTTTGAATGGTTAGCACACAAAGCAAGCTAACATTTGCAAGTGGGTTAAATATTTGACTACAGTACAAATCATTATGAAGAACATGCTGCATTTTTTTTAGTATGTAGCATGGATTCAGGTGGGAGTATTATGCTAAGCTTGGAGTCTTCCCAGTGCTAAGTTGTCCTAATTCTAGTCTTAGGTGGGCAAATACATGACAAAAAGTCTATTTCAGCAATCCAGCTGAGCATCTTGTAAAGGGGCATCACAGTTTTGTTCCCAGCTGAATCATCATTAGGTTCAAAGTTTGACCTGGAGTCAGTCTGCAGGCTTTAGTTCACCATTGAGGAGATTTCTTGTGTGACAGTTTCTCGTGGTCTGTTTGAGCTGAGGTTTGGCAGATACATAGGTGATCTGTGCGCGTCACACACACAGGTTTTACGGGTGGGTGTTGGTCACAACACTCTAAATAATTCACCTCACGGACCTACAGAACAAGGAGTTTCTGACTGGAATGCAGTACCTCTCCTTTCTGAGCTGCATCAACAGAAAGGCAGGCAGACAGTGAGATGTGTTTCTGTCCAGGCCACTGGACAGTGGCCCTTCATAATTCATGAGAGTTTGATAAGGAACTAAAAGCTTTCCCTTACTTAGACAAAAAGCAGGTGACAGAAAGGCAAAGAGAAAAGGGGCCAGATGGCTGAGAGGAAAAAAAGAGTCCATCAGGTGGAGAGATTAAGGTGTATAGAGTGAAGACACTGAAAGGCAACGAAAAGGTGAAGGTAATTATAAATGTGGAGGACTGAGAGGAGGAGATGGGGGTAAGAAATAGAGACAGAGGTAGGCATAAATAAAGCATGAATCAAAGCGGGGGAGCGAGTAAATTTAAAGTTCTTTTTTTTTTCATTGACAATGCTCAGATTGCCATTCTCACCACACATCCCAAGATGCTGTGTCGTGCCACAAGAGAATATAAGGAGAAAAGTAGTCCACCACTGAGTCATCCTGCACAATAACCTGCATAAACCTTTGACCAGTAATGACTTAAGAAGAAATACATTTTCTACAAGCATTTCAGAAGGACATATCCATTCTGAAAAGATCTTCTCCAACTGAATTTAAATAGGATGATTACTGTGGATGACAGGTAGATAGATAGCCCTCAACACACTTCTGAATAATACAGAAATTGTGATGCCTTCTCCATCCCCCTCAGTACTCTGGTTTTTGCAGTTCTTTCTGGGCCTCTGTGTCCTTGGCTCTGCTTCAGTGGCAGTGTGCAATCATTAGAGCTCTTTGCTCCTGGCAGCCACACAGTGGTCCGAGGATCTGGCTGTTGTCTGAAAACCCCTGGAGAACGAAGCAGCAGCCAATCCCACCGGACTACAGGGGGAGAGGAGGTGTGAGCCACGCTCCTTGTGCAATGATTGGTGCATTGTTTCAAGGTGCTAGCTGCCTGGCAGATTGACTGAGTGGGTTGCATTGAAAGAGGGTGATAGGAAGGGTAGAAGGTGAGCAGTGAGGGATTGAGGATACGAAAAACAGGCAGAAAAAAAGCAAGCGGCTGCTGCCTACCTCACTTTTAGATAAGAAATTTCTCTGCAGTTGTACTTTGAGTTTTAGAGGACATTTGATGAGATCTGGGTGAATATCCAGGAGAGGTAATTTACCATATGTAAAGCCTTTCTTGAGGAAATCATGTACTTATCAAGAACCTTCTTAGCAAGGCATTTACACGTTCTTATCCATGCAGTTAACCAAATAGCCAAACATTCACATAGTAATGCAGAAACAGGTCACAATATGAAGTTAATTTTCACATTGCGCATCAGAATGCCTATAGCATGACTGTAAGACAGGCTCGTCTGAGGATTTCTGAAACTGCTGATTGCCTTCACCATTGCACTCTTTATGGTTTACTTAAAATAATATAAAAAAATAAACAAAAACTTGCAGCAAGTAGCAGTTCTGCTACTTGACAGTTTGTAGGTGAAAGAGGGCTGGCTGGAGCTTAGAACCTAGGGAACCTAATTGGAACCTAATTAACTAACCTAACTTTGTTTCTACCACACAGTATGATGCAACCCATGTAAGCATTACTAAAATCACATCTAGTAGAGTTGACTTAAAACTGCAAAAGGAAAAAACTCCACGTTAGAAAGCAAAAACACTCAAATTTTAACCAGGAGACCAGAGTCCAGCTCTCATCTGCAAACATTTTAGGTTTCACTGTTAGGCAGGAAAATAGGGTTCAAAGAGTGTGCACTTACCAAGAGTTGAAGGCTGGAAAATGTATCCTGCTCAGATGAATATCGATCTTTACTCATGCTGCACATTTGGCATGAGCAGCACTGACTCCATGGATCCAGTCTGGCTCTGACTTTTAATGCCACAGCCTATGCGAGCCTTGTTACTGACCATATGCAAACCTTTATGGCACCAGTTCACCATCTTCTAATGGCTACATTCAGCAAATGAGAGAAAAAGTTGATGGAACCAGTTTCAATCTGTTTTAATGGGCCAGATCTGAATTTGAGAGAGAATCTTTGAGAAGAGGTAGAATGACATGAATGATGTAATGCAGTAAACATACTATGGAGCAGAGCTTTGAAGGAATTTTTGCAACAGCTTGTGGAATTCATGGAATGAGGTAATCAGGCTGCTCTAAGAGCAAAGGGAGGCCTGACCCATTATTGGCTGGGTGTTTCCAAAGTTCTCAGTAAAGGTAGCTTAGCAACTTCAAACTAAGGATGGTAGTATGCTGCAGTGTTTGGACTTTTTGACTTGTTGAAAGGGGGTTGTGATAGTCACAGGCCCTCCCCACGGTGTGCTGTGTGTGTGGAGTTGGATTAGCCATAATGCAGAACACCAGGTCAGTGTTTTGCAAGGTTATTTTAATACTACAAGTCCATGTCAATTCTTTCTTTTATTTGCTTTGGTTTACACTTACTACACACAACTCATATATGCCCACACATCCATACATTTCTTTACACTGCTTATACCAATCTTTACACTGTAGCCTATTTTTATCATATACTTAAGTAAACATTTCTTAATTCTTCATGATCCTGCAGTGCATCTCCCTTTCTGTGGTCTGCAAGTCAGTAATAAGATATGAGGGCTGTTTACTCTCAGAAAGTTTGGTTACTTTTGAAATAAGCGGAGGGCTTCACCTTTATAAGACCAGCAGCTGTAACTGTGCTCAATTAAATGTTAACATAACTGGATGATTGAAACAATGCCTCCACTTTGCGTCGTGTGGAACAGGATGGGCGACGCTTGATTACTGTTTTCTCTGAAAAGTGTTCACTGTCATGTCTTACTACTTGATGCTAAAACACGGCACACTCAGGTGAATCTCTCATTAACTGTCAATATTTCAACACGACCAAATAACCTACCTAAAATAATGCTGTGAATATGTACTGTCATCCTGCTGGCTCATTGCAAGCACCTTGAATAAAGCACAAAAAAGCCTAGCAGTGAATTATTCTTCTAGAGGTTACCTAGCTAGCTTAAAGGGTCCATTATGCTGTGATGTAAACATTTTAGCACTTAAAAAGCACAGAAAAATATCTCTCGCTCTTTTAATTACCATTTGCATACATCACAGCATTCATATGGAGGACACATAACATTTATTTGCCAAACCCAGCACCCTGTGTCATTATCAATTTCACCTAGCGACAGCAAGCAACCTCTAGCAACCACAGCCAAGTCTCTAGGCCTGTGTGACTGAGGCTTAAGAGAAGCCGCAGTTACATAGATACCAAATTACGATCATTATGGCAAGTGACGTAACCATATACAGTGGCTTGCAAAAGTATTCATACCCCTTGAACTTTTCCATATTTTGTCACATTATAACCACAAACATAGATATATTTCACTGGAATTTATTGTGAAAGACCAACACAAAGTGGTATACAATTGTGAAGTGGAATGAAAATTATACATGATTCAAAACATTTTTTACAAATTAAAAAACTGGAAATTGCGGTGTGCAAAAGTATTCAGCCCCCCTGAGTCAATACTTTGTGGAACCACCATTTACTGCAATTACAGCTGCAAGTCTTTTAGGGTAAGTCTTTGCACATCTAGTGACTGAAATCTTTGCCCATTCTTCTTTGCAAAACAGCTCAAGCTCAGTCAGATTAGATGGAGAGCGTTTGTGAACAGCAGTTTTCAGATCTTGCCACAAATTCTCGATTGGGTTTAGGTCTGGACTTTGACTGGGCCGTTCTAACACATGAATATGTTT
>JASGAU010389203.1:0-14610 GCA_030220045.1 Australoheros facetus
GTTGATGTGTGCTTGACTATTTTGTTTTGTGTGTGCACTGGGCACACATATTGGTAGGTGGGGCTGGATTCACATTTGTGAAGGGCTAGAATTGGGCCCTGGACTTAATGTATCAGGCTTTACGGGATTAGAGTGAAGTGGTTCATTTATTTATCTACAGCATAGAGTTGTAATATGAAACCACAGTTGTAGTCCTTTTATGTTACTCAAAAAATGACAATATAAAAAATATATTATTTAAATTATTTAGCACTTTTGAGTTTATGCTCAATTTTGAATGGACTTAAAGGCTGATCTGAACACAAACTCAAACATAGCTCCCATTCCACCTGACATCTGTGCTTGTGTGCAGAATCTGTAAATTGGCTTCATTTCAAATCAAATTAGTCTTCCAAAAAATGTCAAATTTTGGCAAATTGTTAACCTTAAAATGACAGTAAAGCTGCAATAATATATGCATTTCTTTTAATTTCCCAGTGCCTCAGATTATTGTGTGTAATTGAAATGATGTCACTCAAACTGTAGTATGACTTACAACAAACCCACAGAGAAATGTTTTTTAACCCAACACTGTTTTAATTAGCTGTATTAATTTCAGTTATCTTTAGCTTATTATATTTTTTGTTTTGTCCACAACTCCATTCATCTACAGCAGGCTGCTCTTGTCAGCAAAATGGCTCTGAAATGCCTACTTCATAGCACAAAATTGTAGCTTCTAATGTTGTTCTGTGTCAGGCAGCAATTCTGTCTCTCATGGTCACAATAACAAAATTATGATGATTATCACTGAATATGTCTATTGATGCCTTAAACCACCTATAAATGCAGTAGTTTTGAATTGTTCTGCTTCACATTCATTCCACATTTAACATTCTCAGAGCTGCAGAAATACCATCAGGGTAAACAAGATCTCTGTCATTTGGTGAGAGTTGTCGTGTGGGTGCCCGATACTCCCACCTCTGGCAGAACTTCAACAACTTTCCAAGGGAACCTGAAGACATTGAGTTTGAGTGGACCATGTTCCGGTCCATGGTGGCAGGGCACCTGGGGTGGACGAGATTCGCCCGGAATTCCTGAAGGCTCTGGATGTTGTAGGACTTCGTTGGTTGACACGCCTCTACAACATTGTGTGGAGCTCTGGGGTGGTGCCTCTGGATTGGCAGCCTAGGGTGGTGATCACTATCTTTAAGAAGGGGGACTGGAGTGTGTGCTCCAACTATCGCGGGGGGGGATCACACTCCTCAGAACAATGTGGTTTTTGTCCTAGTTGTAGGATGCTGAACCAGTTTTTTTATCAAGGATATTTGAGTGTGAGTGGGAGTTTGCCCATCCAGTCTACATGTGCTTTGTGGACTTGGAGAAAGCATTCGACCCTCGTGTTCCTCGGGGCATCCTGTGGGAGGTGCTGCTGGAGTATGGGGTGTCTGGCCTGTTGCTGTGGGCCATTTAATTCCAGTACAATGCAGCAAGAGCTTGGTCTGCATTCCTGGTTTTTACTCAGACTCATTTTTCCAGTGGGTGTTGGACTCTGCCAGGGCTGCCTTTATTATATCCATAAAAATTATGAACAGAATTTCTAGGTATAGCCAAGTGGTGGAAGGCTTCCACCTTGGTGGCCTCAAAATCTCATCTCATCAGGTGGTGGCCTCCAGCTCGCACTGGAGTGATTCACGGCCAAGTGTGAAGCTGCAGGTATGAGAATTAGCATCTCCAATTCTGAAGCCATGTCCTCAACCGGAAAAGCATGGCGTGTCCACTCCAGTTTAGGGAGGAGTTTAAGTATCTTGGCAGATGCAGCAGATGCTGCACCAGTCTTTTGTGGTGACCGGTCAGCTGAGCAACCGGCCCCAGATAAGCGGGCGGATGGAGGGAAGGTAGGTAGGGTAGGTAGGAGGGTAGGTAGGTAGGGTGGGTGGGTAGGTAGGTAGGTAGGTAGGTAGGTAGGTATGTAGTGAAAAACAGCTTAATGTTTTCAGTGAAACTACCTTAAGAGTAATAGGCTTTAATGAACAAGACATAATTTCCATCCATCCATTTTCTGCCACTTATCTAGGACCAGGTCACATGGGCAGCAGCCTAAGCAGAGAAGCCAAGACCTCCATTGTCCCAGCCACCACCTCTAGCACGCCTGAGGCATTCTCAGGCGAGCTGAGAGACATAATGTCTCCATTTTTATATGTTTTACAGTCATGGCCGAAAATGTTGGCACCCCTGAAAAATTTCCAAAAAATGAAGAATTTCTCCCAGAAAATTACTGCAATCACACATGTTTTGTTATGCACACATTCATTTCCTTTGTGTGTATTGGAACAACACAAAAAAAGAGGGAAAAAAAGCCAAAATCCATATAATTTCATGCTAAACTCCAAAAATGGGCCGGACAGAATTGTTGGCACCTGTTCAAAATTGTGGGTAAAAAAATCTTTGTTAAAAGCATTTGATGCTCATTTAAACTCAACTGTGGCAAGTAACAGGTGCAGGCAATGTAAAAATCACACCTGAAACTGGATAAAAAGGAGAGAAGTTGACTCAATCTTTGCATTGTGTGTCTGTGTGTGCCACACTAAACATGGAGAACAGAAAGAGGAGACGAGAACTGTCGGAGGACTTGAAAACCAAAACTGTGGAAAAATATCAACAATCTCAAAGTTACAAGTCCATCTCCAGAGATCTTGATGTTCCTTTGTCCACGGTGCGCAACATAATCAAGAAGTTTACAGTCCACAGCACTGTAGCTTATCTCCCTGGACGTGGACAGAAGAGAAAAATTGATGAAAGGTTGCAACGCAGGATAGTCCGGATGGTGGATAAGCAGCCCCAATCAAGTTCTAAAGAAATTCAAGCTGTCCTGCAGACTCAGGGTGCATCAGTGTCAGCTGAAATTTGAATGCAAATTTGAATGAAAGGAAACACTATGGCAGGAGACCCGGGAGGACCCCACTGTTGACACAGAGATATAAAAAAGCTAGACTGCAGTTTGCCAAAATGTACGAAGTAAACCAAAATCCTTCTGGGACAATGTCTTGTGGACAGATGAGACCAAAATAGAGCTTTTTGGTAAAGCACATCATTCTACTGTTTACCGAAAACAGAACGAGGACTACAGAGAAAAGAACACAGTACCTACAGTCAGAAATAGTGGCGGTTCAAAGATATTTGGAGGTTGTTTTGCTGCTTCTGGCACTGGATTCCTTGACTGTGTGCAAGGCATCATGAAATCTGAAGATTACCAAAGGATTTTGGGTCGCAATGTAGAGCCCAGTGTCAGAAAGCTGGGTTTGCGTCCCAGGTCATGGGTCTTCAAGCAAGACAATGACCCCAAACATACTTCAAAAAGCAATGGATGAAAACAGGGTGCTGGAGAGTTCTGAAGGGTCCGGCTCTAAATCCCATTGAACACTTGTGGAGAGGTCTTAAAATTGCTGTTGGGAGAAAAATAAAATATAAGAGACCTGGAGCAGTTTGCAAATGAAAAGTGGTCCAAAATTCCAGTTGAGAGGTGTAAGAAGCTTGTTGATGGTTATAGGAAGTGATTGATTTCAGTTATTTTTTCCAAAGGGTGTGCAACCAAATATTAAGTTGAGGGTGCCAATAATTTTGTCCGACCCATTTTAGAATTATATGAATTTTGCCTTTTTCCTGTGTGTGTGTGTGTGTGTGTGTGTGTGTGTGTGTGTGTGTGTGTGTGTGTGTTGTTCCAATACACACAAAGGAAATAAACATGTGCATAACAAAAGATGTGTAATTGCAATAACTTTCTGGGAGAAATACTTCATTTTCTGTAAAAATTTCAAGGGTGCCAACATTTTCAGCCATGACTGTAGCTGTTTTCTTTTATAACAGTAATTTACTCAAGTCCACTATTTGTTTGGGTAACAGTCATTATGCATTGTGTAATGTCATACATTTTTATTTTTAGCAGAATATATGCCTCTGTCATGGGAAAATGAAGCAGTCAAATTTTAAAAGAACCAATTTTTGAGTAATGTGTATCCATAATTTTCACTTTCCTTTGACATATGACATATGTTTCTGCACCAAAAAGTTTGAAAAAGACAAATTATGATCCTGGCAAGTTTTTGATTTTATTTTAGAACATTTGGAACATTTACAGCATGCTGTGTTTGGTTAAATTAAAGTTTTAAGAAGGCAGTCTATACAGTTCCTATGCACAATGACCCATGCCCTGCTATTTTATAACCATATAAATACAACAGTGAAGTTTCCATCAGATATCTAAAGCGAATAACAGTTGATTGAGTGCCAGCTTTTGTGTACCTAAAACTGTGCCTTTAATGTGTTACAACAGGGAGAAAAAAAGTGTAATGTTCTAAGCACCCACCAGTGTGAAAGTGATATTAAAAAAACAACAGTTATTACAGTAGTAAATCCTGTGTGAGACCAGTGTGCTAATCATCGTGTCTGATGTGCTATTCATGTCATTGTTCGATGTTGCTGATGATGTTGCTGTAAGCGTACCAAAAACAAATTCCAGCGCCCTTGGTGATGTGCTCATTAGTTTAATTGATTGATTGACAAATCTGACTGGGTACAGCTTGCTGATCACCCTTGCCGCCTCACTGAAGTGCAGATTTGGTATTCCGAGCGTTGTTTCAATTATGCCATCGTGCTGGAACAATTAGCTGCGGCATTTAAGCAAATACATAATCAGCACGTACTGTCACAAAGGCAATTACTTAAAGCAAGTAAGCTGCCACCCACATGCGCGCACACACACACACACACACACACACCCTACTTAATACACAGTCACTGCATTCTTTGCTCTTGTTATGTAACTCAGCTGAGCTCTCTGCAGTGCCGCAACATGTTTGGAGTTTCCTTTATTTAGCTCACCTCTTGTTCCTAAAACAAGTTTACACTCTCTTCTCTTTACTCACCTCCAAAAACCTGCCCCTGCACCTCCTTTAACTTCTTCTTACCTCTCCCTCCTTTCCTGTGTTTCCTCTCCCAGAGTCAATGATCCTGTTGGGTTCCATCGAGCGTGCCCAGCTCCAGTCGCTGCTCTCACAGCAGCTCGGCCGCGGCAGACGTCTGCAGTACATCAGGGAGCGGGCTGCTGAGGAGAAGAAACGCCTGTCCATTGTGTCGAACTCAGCCAGCGATGACAACAGCAACCAGCGGACCAGCCAGGAAGTTCGCTTCCAGGTGAGAGGTCACTGGATGACAGATGGATAGCTGCATTTTGGAAACACATTTATGAAAGAATTGCTTCATGAATTTTAACATGAGTAACAAAGTCATTAGATTTACTAGTGGGGAGCTATTCCCAGCTATCAGACCCCGAATAACACCTTTCAGTCTCTTTCTGTTTCCAGTCTGGGTTCAGGAGACAATCTCTGTTATATCTGAAATATTACGTTTAAAACTTAAATTTTTGATGAAGGTTGTAGTTAGGGCTGGATCATGTGACTGAACCATCCTAAAGTCATGCTGCTATAGGCTCAGGTTACTGAGGGATTTCCCATGAGCACTTCTCTCTGTAACTCTGTTGCATGTCTCTAACTCTGTATAATTTCTTTATTGTAGTTTCTGCTTCCTCCTCCCTATCAGGTGTCTGGTACTTAGCTGCACTTCTTGATCCGGCTGTGTTTATTTATTTATTTAATTATTTTATTGGTTGTTTATTTTTCTCATTGCTCACTATTTCTCTCTTCCTTCACCCCAACCGGTCGAGGCTGCCCTCCCTGAGCCTGGAGGTTTCTTCCTGTTAAAGGGGAATTATTTTCTCTTCTCCACTGCTGAGTGTTTGCTCAAAGGAATCTTCTCGATCAGTATTGTAAGGTCTTGAACCGAACGAATGTGTGAAGCAATTTGTGGGTTTTTGTTTTTTAAAGAAAGAAATGGAAATGGACAGCCAGGTTAAAGAGTGATGTCCACATTGGTTGCAGGTACCACACTGCGATGCTTAAACTTGAGCTTTATCTCCTTTTTCACATCTTTCATCAATTTGCACCAAATAGCTAAGCATAATGCCCTCAGGCACTATGCAGTGCGTTTTGTTCAGTGTTCATTTCTGCCTCCTCTTTTCTTTTACTTTATGCATTCTTACCCCTCTTTGTTACTGCCTGTATTTGTACTAGATGGTTAATGGTTAATTGGTGCTTCTATGTTGGCCGTAGGTGTAAAAGACTGTCAGTCATACAAACCTACCGTAGTAGACTCCAAGACTAAAGATATGAAGCTGTAAATGAGCATAATGGGTCCTCTTTAAAGAAATTGTTAGAGACAGTGTCGGAAAATTGCATCCAGCCTGGCTAATGTCCAGGAATTCACAGTCAATCAAAGTATTTCCATATGGGCAACTTCACATGGCCATAATTGGATTTGTTTTCCATCTACAGTAGCTTCACAGAAGCATTTGATCTGTGGGTTTTGTTTTGTTTTTCAACACAGTTACCAGATTTTTTTTTCCTCTTGAAAAATCCATTAACATAACCAAACAAAAAAGTTTTTAGGTCATGGAAATGGCAACAGGGGAAGTCACTGAAGTCATGAAATTCTACAAGGCCAATGCGCAAATTCTTCTTTTAGCTCTTAACTTCTACTGTTTTGCTTTGTGTGTGTGTGTTTGTGTGTAGATCTCTACCGAGGAGTCATCCTTCAGTCCCACTCGTCCAGTGCTTCAAAAGCCCCTCAAACCTGCTCTGAAAAGACCCTCTGTGGTGGAGCGACCCACCGAGCTTCCCATTAGTAAGAATTACACTTATGCACACAAACATACACAAACAAGAGTTTCTAAACAGTAGACTGATGAGTCAATCAAAAAGAAAGGCAATAGGATATTTAATAGTTCTGGAAGAAGTGTGGGCAATGGCCTCTTTTACTCTAAACCCCCAAAATGCTAAGAATACCCCTCTGTCTCTCTGTTCCTTACATGATGAAAAGTTATTGCAGCTGTTTGTGTATCCCTCCACTAGGTGTCAACACAGTGTACTCATTTTTAAGTAATAAAACACTATAACAATTTAAAAAAAAAAAAAAAGTGTGATTCTGTTTGACATCTTAACAGACTGTACAAGGTTTAGAACAGCCAATGGGTAACATAAGAGTGGCTACATCCATTTTTAATATATTACAGCCTACAGTCACATGAAAACAGTTTTCACAGGACTCTATGCAGTTCTGTGAAAAACTAAATACACCCTATGATTCAGTAGCTCGTAGAGCCACCTGCAGCAACAATAACTTGAAGTAATGGTTTCTGTATGACTTTATCGGTCTCTCACATCATTGTGGGGATATTTTGGTCCACTCTTCTTAACAAATTTGCTTCAGTTCATTGAGGTTTGCATGCATTTGTTTATGTACGTACAGCTTTTTTTAGTGGCCTTGTCACAGCATTGCAGTTGGGTTGAGGTCTTCACTTTGACTTGATCTTTGCAACACCTTGATTCTTTTCTTTTTGAACCATTCTGTTATAGATTTGCTGCTGTGCCTGGGATCGTTGTCCTGTTTGATGACCCAAGTTGAGCCAAGCTTTAGCTGTCAGACAGAAGTCCTCACATTTGACTCTAGAATACTTTAATATACAGTGGAGTTTATGGTCAACTCAGTGACCGCAGGGCGCCCGGGTCCTGTGGCGGCAAAATAAGCCCACATCATCACGCCTCCACCACTGTGGTTGACAGTTGGTATGAGGTGTTCGTGCTGATACGCTGTGTTTGGTTTTTGCTGTGCATCATGGCCAGACGTACACGTTGGTCTCCTGGAACAATGTCCTTTGGATAAAGAAGTCTTGTGGTTTGTTCAGATCCAGCTTTGTAAAGCTAAGCTGTGCTGCCATGTTCTTTTTATAGACAGGCTTTCTCCTGGCAACCATCCCAAACAAGCCATATTTGGTCAGTCTTTGTATAATTGTACTTTCATGAACATTTAACATGCTAATTGAGGTTTGTAGAGTCAGATGGATGGAGCTCTTGTTTTTTGGTTTGCATTGAGGTGAATTTGCTGGGTTGTCCACTCCTGGTAGGATTGTGGAATTGTTATTACAGATCTGAATCTTCCAGACCTGCAGTTTGCTAAAATGTTTGCTTTAATAGAGGTGGTCACACTTGCTGATGATCAGTCAATAAAGCAGCACTTGGGAGCTACTTATCCTCTTAATTCCTATGGAATCGTAAATGGACTGGTTCTTATATAGTGCTTTTCTGCTCTACTTGAGCACTCTGTGTAGTTGTGTTGAAGCCATGTATTCTTGTTGAAACTGCAACCTGAGGTTTCCTGTAACTGGAAACTTGTAAGGCTTTTCTAGATTTTTTTTTTTTTTTGTTTCCACTTTATTTTACAACCCAGGTGATTTAAAATAAGAGCATTAAAAAGGGAAAATCTAGCATACTATACATTTTTACATGCTGTGCTGGTCAGTAGTAAAACGTGTGAGTGGTTGTGGATATTATTTTCATGACTAATTAATCTGCTGGATGCCACAAAGTGAAATAGCAAAAAATCATAATCATTATTAATCAAAATAATAATCATTATTAAGAAGTTACATTTTCAGCTTATCTATTTCTGGAAAAATAAAAAATATCACATTATTTAACAAAATGCTGATGATCATTCTGAGGTTGATCTGGTTCACTTCACAGTTCAGCCAGAGCCACTATAGTAAAAAAAAAAAAAGGCGCAGTGGGCTGAGCAGCATCAAGACCCCAGCACAAAAATGAGTAGTCAGTGACAATAGATATGTAACTGAAGTCAAGTCAAATACATCATACTAAGTGGAGCATGAGTGGTGAAGGGTTGCTAAGCAGTTTGCAGAGGCAGTTTAATTAGCACTCTCTTTGTGAGATTTATTAAATAGATGTACAGTATAGAAGGGTAACATCTTAGCCTATATGTGTGATTATGTGCCAACAGTAATCCCCGGGCACACACACCTGGCAGTCTATAGGATTACAAACTGGACAAATGGTATAGGAGCAAATTGAAAAAGAAGTCAGCTGACATGTTCATGTACCTGTTTTCTTTCACATGTTGTAATGCCGTTCAAATTTGAGCAGCATTCCAACATGTGTACCTAAAAGTACCATTCCAACTAAAAAGTACCTAATGTTGATTTCTTTGTCTCTGTCTCAGGCCCTCAAGATAATTCAGGCATTGCATTGAAGAACCTTTTCTGTTCCAGTCCAGACGCAGAAGCCCTAGAGGTGAGAGAGTCATGTCCTCGAATACACCCAACAACAGCACCGTCATCTCACACACACACACACACACGCACAGACAGAGTGGCTCACATCCTGTCGTTCACACATTCTGTGCACCCACACAGTCCTATGCTATCTCTCACATACAGTCCTTCACGCTCAACAGTACAGTACCTCCCACACAAACACACACACAGTATCGCAGACAGCTTCAATATAAAACCCTCTTTCAGTTTGTCCCAGCCTTGCATCCTGCAGAACTTTAAAGAAAGACTCCTCACTCCTGCATCACCCTGCTAATGGCTTGTTTCATAGAAATAACTTTTCAGTTAATTTTCTCTTTAGCATTGCAGGGAAGTTTTGTCGCGTCACAGTGGTATTGCAAGGATATTTTGCCAAGTCAGATTAACATTGAGGTTGTTGTTAACATTGTATGCTTGTCTCTGGTCGCCCTGGAAGAAAAACAACAACATGGAGAGCCTAACATCTCCTGAAATCACAAGGCCATCCAAACGAGTCCGGATATCTGTTGTGGTAAGAGCTATCGATCTGGCTACCCAAATGCCTGGAAACTATCTGTCAACAGGTTCATAAGTCAATCAACTGATTTGTCACCCAACCATTCCATCCCAGGGCTAATCCTACATGCCAATGGACTATGATCTGGGCCAGGCTCTGCCAAAGCCCATCTGTGCCATTGTGCCAAAAAGTGTAGTAGTGTTTCTTGTCCAACCTGTAACCCCATCTGACCTCACACTGCCTCTAGTTGCTGATATTATTGGTGAAGGCTGTCATCCATTCAGCTTAACCAGTTTCCATTGGTCTGATGGTCAGTTAAGGTTGTGCAGAACACTTGACCACTGAAATCCCCTACTGCTGAGCGCTAATGCCAATGATGCCACATGTGCTTTTTATAATTGAAATAAAAATAGCATTGTTGGGACCTCAAAGAGATTATGAGCAGAACTGCCTTTTTTATGTGAATATAAAACAGTATTTCAGCCTGAAATGAAAAATTGAAATATATATAAAAGCCTATTATGTTTCTTATTTTCTGTCATGGTTGATGTTCATATTAAACATGGCCAGAGTTTCAAATAATGAGGTCAGTGTATGTACACATAATCCCTGAGGCTTCACACTGCTCTAAACACTGTTTTAGACAGTTTTTTTTTCTACTTTTGGCTTTGTATGATATCAGTGAGAGGGCATGGAAGTGCCACCTACCTTCACTTTAAACCTTGTTCATGAGGAGCAGGCAGTCAAAACGTTTGTCGAAAGAAAGAGGCAAAGAAGTTAACATGACTTGTTTCAGATAGTGGATGAACTAAGCTATTGCACCAAGGCCCAGTCTAAAATGAAAAGGATTATTTTGAATTGTGACTCATACAGTTTCTTTAGTAGAGTCCCAAAATAAAAAAAAATGTGCAACTGGAAATGAGCATATTTTGAGCATATGTAATATTGTTAATTTGGCAAAATGTGTTTCTCAGTGTGGGCCAAAGTCTTTTCCACTGTGACATTATGGTCCAACTGCTATCATATTATGATTAGGATGTAGTGGAATTGTGGTCAAGTATTCTGCAAGGCCAGTGCTGTTCAATCACGCATGTTGTGCTGTCTATCATCAGCTGTGTCACCCGAGGTGTCCAATCAGTGATCGCCTCCCAGAACTGGCCCTTCCCTGTTGCTGGAGTGACCCAAAATCTCATGTTATCTTTTGCAACCGATTTAAAAAGCTCTGGTACACCATGTCTTAAGTATTCAGTGGAGGGAGGGGGAGGGGAAAGCCATGTTGTGGCACACTCCTCTGTGCATGCAGCATTGAATATCAGGATAGGAGCATCATATCTCTTCATTAACATCAAGCAGGTATTTGAATGACAGCGTTCCAGCACAAACTCAAATGAAATACTCGAGAATATCACTACAAGCTGGGATGTGTACCCAGCCGTCCAATTACTGCAGCAGCGATGCATGTCAATCAATGAAGCAAGCATCTGATTGTGAATTGAGAAAAATGATTCCACGATACATGATCAGCTAGCATTGCATGACAAATGATCAGACATCAGCAGAGATCAATTCCTGAAAATCAAACACTGTTAAGGTCAATTAATCATGTATTCTGACAGAATAAGTTCACATTTGTTCATTAATTAGCATCAATGATTTATTCATAATCTAGCCTTTGTCGCATCAAACTGCCACATTATTTCTCACTCATCACGTATGTGATTTCATTCACTAGGAGCCACCACCCGGCCTAAAGAGTTTCTTTGGGGTGAGCATGTCGTCCACATTGCTTTGAAATGTTTTTTGATTTAATATCTGTTTCAATGTAGTATTCAAAAGCATTGAGATTTTATTTTTGTTAGTTTTTGATTTGAACATTTTCATTATTGCCACAACATGAACATGCATATCAAACACACTATTTTTTTTAAAAAAAGCATTGAGTAAGAAAAACCATTTTATTTTCATTACCATTCAGTGTGCAAATTTGGAGTCCTGGAGCATTTAGTCTGATTTCCCCACCATTATAAGACTTGGGTGGAGCACCTAAATATGTTGTTTGTTTTTTTCTTTTCATTACAGCTAAGACAAATGAACAATAAAAACAACAAGGCTGAATATTCACTACAGTTCTGGTACACTGAGCTGTAGCAGCTCTTCTCTGATACACACTGCAGAAAGCAAAGAGGTTCGAGAAACATAAGATGACATTTTACAGGAGCTGACAGCAACTACATAACAATTAAGTCATATGGTCATTGCAATATTGAACAGCCAAATCACAGATTTTCTATATATAAATGAAAACATCAAAGTTCAGATTTTACAATAGACAGTGAACAAATCACTACAACACAGTGCTGCACTAGCATGTGGGAACAGATGGTTTTGACTCCCCAGAGGCTTGTACAAATAAGCTCATAATCACACAGTCAGACATAGCCCCATGAGAAACATCATTTACATGTAAAAAATATATAAATGGCATAAACATCCATCCATCCATAGATGTCCATAGGACATTTTATAAAGCTGGACAGGTCACCAGTCTATCACAGAGCTAACAAAGAGACAGGAAACCATTCACACTTGCCATGAACATGTTTTTTATATTTAAAATTTAAAAGAAATTGCAATCCAATAATAGTCTGTGTTCATGATGTGTGGCTGCCTGGTTGTGATCACACAAAATTTCAATTAAATGTGTTATTTAAAAAACTAAAGATACATGTTTGCAGCTTGAAAACACTGGCTAGGTGTTTTTTTTTAACCATATCTAACTCTTTAGGCCTCAGTGACTTTTAGATCTCAACAGAAATCTGCTCAGTGAAAACTGAATTGGTGAATTTAAGTTGAAGTGAAGTCTTTATTTTTTTCTTTTGAACCAAAATGAGACTTAAAGGAGCACCTTTTTAAGGACTGATTGGTAGGCCCGATTTAGCCCCAAAAATTTCTGTGGAGATCTTTGTTTTAGGCAGCAAAACTACTTGGTTTGTTTTGGTTAAAAACACTCTTTCACAAAGTTGACAACATGTTATAAAGCAAACTTCTCCTTATGGTTGGTTTACAGTGGTGTTCAGTCGTGAGACAGAGATGATCTGGCCGTCACATTTTAGACATTAAGGGGCTTCTATTGAAGTATAGTAGGCAACCCTGCAGGTTGACGAATGACCCTAAAGGGCTACCAGGTTACTCAAAAGTAAGACCAAGGGGTCCTGACCAAGCATCTGTATGATGAGTTGGGAGTAAGACCGTCCTGTTCGTCTGAGTCTCAGTCATTATTGTGTTAGTGTGACTCTGTTAGCACTGTTAATGATTTAGACTTGAGGCATCAAAAGAGCTACATTAGTTTCACATGCCAGTGACAATTATTGAAGTGTGTACACATTTTCAATCACTGAAAAGCACAGAATAGTGTCACATCATTTTTCATCTATCGCTTCAGGGACCATGTGCATACCCATGGTGTACAGCTGATGAATTACACTGTGTACAGTTTTGTTGATAAGAAAGGAAACCCACTGGCAGCACTGTGCGTTTAAATTATGCACTTTTCCCATCAAATATATACAATGGTTCTCAAAGGGCTTTTCACCCCAGCACCATATCGGGTGTGATTTTTTTTTTTTTGTTTTTTTTTTTTTTAATACACATGGCTCTGTAATGAAATAACTTCTTTTGGCTATGAAGTACCACAAATGTGGTCCCAAAATGCAACACTTTGGTTCCTTAAGTAACAGCAGACATCAGACGTGCCTTGAGGAACTTACCAAAAAGTGTGAAATTAGTAACAGCGGAGGCATGCTGGGAGTGTTTTTTTTTTTTTTTTCTTTTCCCCATTTGATAGCGTAAAATTTGAACCCCAAGGCTTGTATTTCTCACCATGACACCACAGTGTTTGTGTGGAGCTGCATGGTGGAAAAAAACCCCACAGAAACTGTAACACACAGGAGGAACTTTAGTTTGAGATGAATTACCAAACTAATTTCTTCGAGTGTAATAATGAAACAGATTAATCAAACAGAAATGTGCCTGTTTCACATGTGTATAGAAGAAGAACAGCTGATTAAATGCTGTGATTGTCTTTGAGGCAACAGCTACAGAGCAGCTCAGCACGCCTGCATTCTGGCTGTTTAAAAGTTCCATTGATCGTCCCTATGCGGTGCTCCATTAAGCGTCACAAAATAGAAAAACTTTCAAAAGTCATCACTGCTACACCCCTGTTCTCATTTTAGGGAAATTTGAATGTCCTTATTGATTCACCACAGCATGTTGCGTTATTTCAGAGAAATTATATGTTTTTATTAATCCTCATCATAGCCATAGACAGTACGATAGAACAACACAGCGGGCTTTATGAGACTCCCCACAAATTATTCCCTGTTTGTACAAGTGTAGTATTAAGTGTGTGTGTGTGTGTGTGTGTGTGTGGGGGNTGTGGTAGCTTGTGCAAATGCAGCATTTAAAATGGCAACAACAAATTAACAGGCATGTTTCAACAAGCACCATTATACACTGCCTGGCCAAAAAAAAAAGTCGCCACCAAAAAACAAAGTCACACTAATATTTCGCTGGACCGCCTTTAGCTTTGATTACGGCATGCATTCGATATGGCATTGTTTCGATAAGCTTCTGCAATGTCACAAGATTTATTTCCATCCAGTGTTGCATTAATTTTTCACCAAGATCTTGCAGTGATGATTGCAGATTCTGACCACCACGCAAAGCCTTTTCCAACACATCCCAAAGATTCTCACTGGGGTTGAGGTCTGGACTCTATGGTGGCCAATCCATGTGTGAAAATGATGTCTCATGCTCCCAGAGCCACTCTTTCACAATTTGAGCCCGATGAATCCTGGCATTGTCATCTTGGAATATGCCCGTGCCATCAGGGAAGAAAAAAATCCATTGATGGAATAACCTG